>VZRF01005754.1:1754172-1771318 GCA_013396875.1 Vireo altiloquus
TATATTTTTTTCATTTATATTTTTACTGAATCCCAGTATTCATTGAAAACATTCATATATTATGTAAATAATTATTTTTAATACAAAGGAACTGTGTACCATTTAAAAAAATTATAAGTATAATCTTACAAAAAAACTTCTCAAATAAATGCTTTTAGTGGGAAAAAGAATACTATCTTCATTGTTAGGACTGTTTGGGGTTTTGTTGCCAATGCCACCTACCCACACCTTAGAAGAATGACTAGAATGTACATATGCAAAGCAAGAACAAATTAGGATGAAAATCGTGCTTAAAAATAGGAAGAGTCTGTTGGAAGCATTTTGAAGCTGACTCACCTTTGCCTGAAACATCTCCAAGACGTTTAATCAGTCAAAGCAAGGTGCAAGGAAAAGCAGTCAGCATGTGCAGCTGAAAGCAGAGAAAGACTTTCCCTTTATGCAGAAGAGGTGAGGTATTAGTTCAATTTCATCATTTCTAGAGATTTTACCCTCAGCCTCCTGAAATAAAAGGTTCCAGTTCCTTTAAAATGCAAAGGCCCCTCTCCTTTTATCTGCCTGCAACCCACGTGAGCTGTCCTAGCTCTACAGTCGGAACACACTTTAAAGCCCAGGCCATGGAGCAATGCACACATTACACATTCGTCATCTTTTGGTTACAGGATTAACTCTGGGAGCTGCCTGCAGCCTCTCTCGAGTGAAAGACATCTTGACAGATGCAATTGCGGAGTTCCCCGAAGAGAAGACAAGGGTTTTCCGAGCTGTCTTGCAGCAATTAAGAACTCTGGGCGGAGAACAGATAAGAAATGTTGCTGTATGTTGTGAATGACTTACAACTACAATTTGAAAAAATTGTAATAAATGTGAAATTGGTCCTGACTGCATGTAAAACATGCATTTTTAATTTTGATTTTACCATGAATTTTCAATCAATAACTCTTTTTTGAGCTTTCAATATGTATAAATATACATATAGTCTGCGTTTCATATTGCCACTTAACATAAAAATATTAAGGTTATAGACAAAGGTAACATAAATCACTTTCTTTTTTTTCAAGTCATTTGGTGGAAACATCATCAGTAGAAAATCAACCTCAGACTTGAATCCTGTTCTGGCAGCCAGCAACTGTGTGCTCAATCTGGCTTCAAGAGGTAGGAGGAGATAGCCTGTCTCTGTAGCATAAATGAAGTTTTAAGTGTTCAAAGGGCTCTTAGAGATTTAGGTTCCTTGCAGAATTTTGTTGTCTTCCCCTCTGCAATATTTAACTTTCATAATATATATCGTAGAATAACAGGTAAGATGACTTTTAGAATAAAATGTCAAAAAGATAAAGGAAAAAGCGATAGCATTTATTTCTTTCTGGACTCCTGGAAATGTTGAGAATCTCAGGGGAAAAGCAGACAAAGAAAAGAAGAAATGAACCTAACAACCTAATCAACAAAAACCCCACCCCCCTAATAATTTTTTACTTTTGCAGAATTTCTTTACCACTCTGTTTTCTTCCTCATTTTTTATGTTTTAGAATGAAAGGTAGTGATGACAGCAGCTGCAGAGATTTGGAACAGATTGACAGGAGTGAGGGTGGATAATCATGGCAGTATTGAAAGGGAGGATTATGGAATGGGGATTGACCTTTGGGTACTGTTCTAGGAATCTGGTTATTATGATATTATGGAAGATGGAGCAACCATTTGAATTTATAGAACATATCTCTGATAATTTTTTATGGAAGCTCTGTAGTGGTTATCTACTCAGGAAGGCAGCAGATATTTCTTGCCAACTAAAATACTATTGCTATGTGTTAATTGCACAATTGTAAGGAATTTTCTGGATTTGGGATTTTTTTCTTTTTAGGACAAAAGCGACAGATTCCTGTGGGTGATATTTTTGCAGATGGAGTTGGTAACAATACCATTACACCAGAAGAGATCCTAGTCTCTATCCATATTCCCCATTCTAGGAAGGTAAGTAATTAGTTTGTTTAGATTTGCTTTATGCAGAGTTAAAGACTATGAAATAAAGAGCAGGAAGGGGCATAATCCTTCTGTTTAAACTAGCAATGTTACTGCTCACTTTCTGAATTCCTTACCTTTATGCATTTCAGTGCCATACTATCTCCCAGTTTCAGGCAAAAAAACACAACTCAGCAGGTAGCTGATGATGCTATATAAAGAGTAATATTCAGACAAAAGTTTTCCCTAAAATGATGAGGGCAATAGCAATTGTCTAGATCCCCTACAGAAAGGAGACAAGCTGCCATTGTGCTCACTAAAGCAGGCTGCTCACCTGTGATATGACTGGCATCAAGTAGGTAAAGTGCTGTTGTCTCTTGAGGATTTTTCTTTAAAATGCAGTAAGGTTGGATGTGTGTGTGGTGGTTCCATAAATGTTGCTGAACTGAATAAGTGTCTTTAACTGATACTGGGTTTGCAAGAGTGGATGTGGGATCTTATAAGAGAATTATGGGTCATGTTATCTGAATATTTAAGTTTGGCAACACTTTGAAGCCTCTCAACTTACGGTCTTTTTATAAATACAACTCCACTCCACAAGATCCCTGTCTTCCAGCTGTCTACCATGAAAAATCTAGGTCATCTGAACTGTGTAGGTGATGGAGGATTGGGTATGAGTTGCTAGAAAATCAAAGATGGTAAAGCTACTGAAAGGTCAAGAGAAAAAAATGCATGATCTTGAATGCTCAGGAAGTTGAATTTGTGCTTTTCATGTTTTGTTCTTTGGCTTCACATAGTGCAATAAGAAATTCTACTTTCAGATACTTATATGTCTGCACTTCCTCTTGCTCAGGGGGAGTATGTCTCTGCATTTCGACAAGCACCAAGACGTGAAAATGCTCTTCCAATAACCAATGCTGGGATGAGAGTCCTTTTTGAAGAAGGCACAGACATTGTGAAGGATCTAAGCATTTTCTATGGAGGTGCTGTCTTGACAACAGTCTGTCCAAAACAAACCTGTTGGACACTTATTGGAAGGTAAAATTTCTCTGTCTTGTCTGTGTCTCTGAGTAAATGGACTTTGAAAGCTTGGGTTCATGTTCCTTGGGACATGAAAGGGTAGAAAGGTTTCATTTGCCTGACTGATGCCTTGTATGTTCAAGTGAATGATCAAGCCTTAATGATGACTTCTGAGAATTGTTATGAGTTTGCACACAAAGTGCAACTACAGTGTGAATTTTGCAGAGAGAAAAGACAGATGAGCTGTGAGATAGGTGGGTGAGGTATACATCAGTCAGTTGTGCACATAAACCCAAACATTGGTAAATTATGCTGTATCTTGTACATTTGATAATCCCCTCATATCAGTGTTCTTGAGTCCTTCAGCTTGTACCTAAAAGATACAAATTTTGAGAACTTCAGATATACCCAATAAAGCTAGAAGCACAAAGTCAAGTCTTCGCCTTTTCGATATCTCTTCATCTACAAGGTCCTAATAATCTCCGGAGTCAGTCCCTGATTTTCCCTCCCAGTTTGCAACACCTTTCCAAGCTTTGGAGAAAAAAAATTGCAAATAACTCAAGCAGCATAAAACCAGCACTAAACAAAGCCCCACTGGCCTGTTTTGCCACTTAATATGCAACTGTTTCATTAGTTGAAGTGCTCATTATTTTTTGATGCTTTACATGATTAAATTTAGTCTAACAGACTAATATTTTGATACCTAGGGTGGTGTAACTATGGAGAATTAACAGTGTTGAGATACTTGAAGAAGACAGCCCTTTCAGGAAATGTAACAGCTAATTAGACCCCTTGAAAGTATCTACATTTTGCATCTATATCTTTATCTTCTTTTCTTCAAATATAGGATAGTGTCTGTAATATGGTGAGAATCTATAAGACTGCTAAAGCAGCTTTAAAGCTGTAATAGAGTTTGTTTAATTATTTATTTGTATATTTTAAAAATGCTGGCATGGCACTTAATTCCATTTACTTATGGGAGCTCAGTTCTGTGAGCAACATTGATCTACACCATTTTCAAAATTTCAGACATTATTAGAACCAATATTTTGGCTTCACTGTGAGCAGGATTATGTCTGTGGTCCACGGTACACATATATTACTGTAATTTTTATTTATTTTTTTATTAGTCCTGGACTGATTGTATCTATTATTCTTCCTAACAGACACTGGAATGAACAAATGTTGGATGAAGCATGCAGACTAATTCTTAAAGAAATTGCTCTTCCAGGCTTAGCTGGTGATGAAAACATAGACTATAAGAAAACTTTGATGGTCAGTTTCTTCTACAGATTTTTCCTGGAAGTCTCGCAGTCATTGAAGACAATGGTAAATTAGTTCATAGAACATACTGAGTTAGAAGAGACCCATCACGATCACTGAGTCCCACTCCTGGCCCTGCACAGGACACCACAGGAGTCCCACCACATGCCTGACAATGCATAGCATTGCCCAAAACTTTTTGAACTCAGGCTAGGGGCTGTCACCACTGCTCTGGGGAGCTCGTTCCGGTGCTCAAACATTCTCTGGGTGAAAAATCTCTTCCTGATATCCAATCTAAAGCTCTCCCCTCTTGGCTTTGTGCCATTTCCTCAAGTCCTGTCACTGGTCAGCAGAGTGAAGAGGTTGGTACCTGCCCCTACACTTTCTCTGGTGATGATTTTGAAGACCTCAGTGAGGTCTCCCTTGAGTCTCCTCCAAGCTGAGCAAACTAAGCGTTCCCCATGTGTGCTCTTGTGCAAACAAATAAAAGGGGTGTTCTTGCTATCTGTTAGGGCTTGCAATTTGTACAGAGTGCTAAATCATTGTCTTTGGTGTTCAGAGCTATACAATAATTTAAGTGTTTAACTTGCAAAGAGATTGATGGAGAGATGCCCATTTAACTTTTAGATGCTCAGATATCTTTACCTCAGACATCAGGCTTTAAAAGACATTTGAGCAATATTAATACAACAACATATCAGTATCAAGCTCCCAGGCCCAAAGAAAATATACAAGAGATCTTACTCTGTCTGTAGTTCAAAACAGGAATAGATTAAATAGAAATAAAGGCTTTGGGAATAACTGTAGATGTTAACACTCCTTCTTGTATGAGCTGTTGACTGGGAGGTGAGGACACTAAAATTTCACTTGCCAAGACATTCTAGGTGTAATTTACTCCTTTTTTCTTGTCTTAAATATGTTCTTACAGAGAAAAATATCCCTTTTACATTTTTCTTCTGTGTTACCTTGAGCTCTTTCCTCTAAATTGTCATTACTAGGTAATTGATTATTATCAGGAGTGGTTCTGGGCCAGTTTTGATCAGACCTCAAAACAAAGCTCCTCTGTCTATCCCTACTTTATGTTGCTTACTTTAAAAAGCATATTTGTTGAATCCAATATATTTTTGAATATTGTTTAGTGAAATCTAAAACCTCTACATTGTTTTAAAAGTGTTACTTTTGAGCCTTTCTAGTTTGAGCCTGGAAAGACCTTCATGTATAAAGACCTTGATTTTGGTTGTTGGCTTTTTAAATTGGAATGTTCAAAATGGGAGTTTTAGTAGTAATTCACTTCATTTTCAGGATCCTTGCCACTATCCTGACATACCTGTGGAATATAGAAGTGTCCTACAAGATTTCAAAACCAGAATGCCCCAGAGTATCCAAATATACCAGGCAAGTGATTTCATTCTGACATTGTTTTGTCCTTTATAAGACTTTGTAAAAAGTCACTGTTCAGCATGAGCCTTGGTGTGATTAGGTACAGATTTTCCAAAAGACTGGAAGCAAGAGGCTTTTAGTCGCTGTTTTTAACTGTATCTCAGCTGGAGAATCCTTGTTTGTAAAAATAGATCCTTGGGATACTCACTTTTTCTAGACAGTTCTTTAAAGATAAACTTGCTAAACGAACTCCACTGTCAGACTACTTAAAATTGGTATATTTCAGTGTGCAACCCAATTAGAAAGAAATTAGATGAAAATAAAAAACATTGAAAATCCCAGGTATAATATATATATACTGTAGTATAGCTATAGTATTCTTGCCTCAGGATCTGAGGGCTCTCAAGTCTTACTGTAGATTTAGGAATTAAGACGGAGTGTGATGGTTGTCTGCTCAAATTAACATGGGCAGGTTGTCCTAAATCAACAGCAGAGAGCAGCAAAGAACACATTTGGTATTTTCTGAGCTCACTGTATAAATTGGTTATGGTGGAAACACCTGCGAGGATTTTTGATATTTTGGCACCCTTGATACACAAGTCAAAATATCCAACTTTTGAAATCCTAAAGAAAAATTCAAATGAAATATAGGTACTTTTTTTTCTTTTAATTTTTGGATATTTCCTAGAATAACACTTTAGCGTTAAGTACTTTAAATTTGTTCAAGCTGTTATCTTCAGTTTCCTTCAGAGTTATTCTTATTTTAAAAAAACCAAAAACAAACAAAGGAAAAAAAAAAAAAAACAACTCAAAAAAGTATAGGCAGGAAGAGGAGCCAGGATCAAGGGGACAATTTCTTTGTGACTTTTCCCTAGTTTATTCCCCATCTGTAATAAAGTGACTGAACAACAGGAACTGAAACAATTTGTTACGCAGATCAATTGGCACTGAGCAACAGAAATTTAGAAACCCAGAAAATCTGAGTTTTTCCACTTTAAATTTCTATCTAGATTTTGTAAGGCCGTATTTTTTGTCTGCACTCCTTCATTTGGACATTACTGAGCTTTTAAAATTAAGAAAAAAAAGAGAATGCATATCCTGAAATCCAAATAGCTTGTCATTCTGCTTTGGAAAAGTTGAATTGGTTTGGCTGAGACATCCGTTTGAGGAACTTTAGGCAGTCAAGTGAAGAGTGTTTGTTCTTGACTTTGTGCCAATAGCAGACAGTGTACCAGAAAATGCAGGAGATAGAAGTGTGTAGCCAGAACACCTGTGTGCTGGAGGCTTTAGAAATAAAAACTTTTAAGTTGTAAGTTATTAACTAATTCTAAAGTTGTAAGCTGTTGACTAATTCTAAATGTAGAAAAGGAAAAAGTTAGCATGAATACTGACCCAAAAATTGGAAAGGTGTTCTGGAAGTTGGTAACATTAGTTGATATGGCAGATTTAACTAACAACACTGAATTAATTTTCAAAAAAACTAAGCAAAATAAGATTAATAAGACACCAAATTCATACACAGGTGCACGGAAATAATTGGGAAGAAAATATTTAGGCAACATTTTCTCGCTGATTTACATTGATCAGTTGCAATCTTTCAGTGAGGAAGACAAATCCCAGAAATCATTGCAAATAGCTCACAATACACTACCAGACACTGATAATATTCAGAGCAGAATCTTGTGAGAATAATTCAGAAAATTATCGAAGCTTCATGACACCACTCAGTAAGGGAGGAAACTGTCCTTCTGAAAAAGTGCTGGGTTTGTCACTTTGATGTAAATAATAAAGGAAAACCGTCCAAGCAAACAAACCTGTGAGGAGCTCTCAGAAGGGTCCTTGAGAGAAGAAAATAGAAGAAAGAAATCCCCGGGAGCAGCAATCACATCCTGCAGCCACATGTCTTTCAATGTTGAACCAGAAGATGACAGTAGGAGCAACTGTCAGTTCATCAGATTTTCTGATTGCTGTAAGAATACCAGTACTGTCCTTTTTTTAACTGTTTGGGGTGCTGGATATGTGTTTTTGCCTGTACAGGATGTAAAGCCGAGTCAGTCTCCCCAGGACCCTATAGGACGGCCTGTTATGCACCAGTCTGGGATAAAGCATGCCACTGGTGAAGCAGTCTACATTGATGACCTTCCTTCTGTGGATGGGGAGCTTTTCCTGGCCACTGTCACTAGTACCAGAGCTCATGCTAAGATTGTGTAAGTGTTCAAAAGTGGACCTGAAGAAAGTGTTTTATTGCTGCCTGAGATTTTTAGAGAGACTAATGAGTCACATGTGTACAGAACAGCATGCCTGATACCTGCAGGCAACTCCATGCTGGAAGCAGTATTGTTGCACTAGTAGAAGGGTTTGTTAGGATTTAAGTGTCTCACCCCATTTTTCTCTACTAGTAAGGGCGAACTGTTTGTGGTCCGTAAGCCAGCCCAGAGCTAGCCTAGCTGCCTCTACAAAATGCTCAGCTGTGCAGTGCAAGCAGACGTCAAAATTCAATTTTACCAACACTGCTTTGAAACCTCAACTCTGTGATGAAAGAATAAAATTGTTCAAAATATAGGAAATAGTGTTGCAATACTGCAGCAATGAGGTGGCAAAGCTCACATGAGGCATATAGGAGAGAAGGGTGGAGAAGAGGATTTTTATTTTGCAAGAAAACTGTTTTCACATATGCTTTTATGCTACCAAGATATGCCTATTCTAGCAGTTTGTTCAACATTTAGGCACCAACACATATTTAAATTATCTGTTTGGGATTACTTGTCATGATAGACAGGACAGGGGCTTCTAGCTACAGAGTCCTTGTCATATTTCCTGGTTTATTCTTAGGTCAGTGCTGGGTTTGGCAGCTCTCTTTTTGGTACCACCACAAAGCTGGCATCACCCCCATCTCTGTGAGACAGTAGGATCTATTCAGTCTCCTTTGTCTTCTGATCTGAGTGTCCAGAGAAGATGTCTGTAGTTGTGCTGGGGTCTGATGACCTGCTGAACTAGATGCTATTAAAATATGCCATTCTTATAGACCTTCTGCTGTTCGTTCTGATCATTCTCAGAAAGAAAATTTCCATTCCTTCTCTGTTTATACTGGTCCTGTCATTTCTTTTGTATTTTCTTTACACAAATGCTCCATCTGAAGATGTGTATTTGTATCTTTTGATGTGTGCGTAGGCTGTGAGGTCTTGGAAAGTTGCAGTTGTAGTATCACGATTGTGCAATGATTTTTATTAAACCAATGCAATTCGGGCATTCTAATGGGCCAGTGATTTCCCTGTTGCATTTAAAGTATCTCCTAGAAATGAAGCAGATTAGTAGAATCTTAAATTGTCTTTTACCTACATTTCTTCACATGCCAGAGACAGAAAGAAAAGACACGTGTGAGCCTATGAGCCTATCTCGGTAGCACAAGAAATATACCTCTGTGTTGCATTCCCTTCCTCTGTGAACAGTTTGTAAAACTAATGAATTACACTTCTCTCTTCCCATATCCCAATCAGATCGATAGATACCTCAGAAGCCCTAAAAGAAGCAGGTGTGTTCGATGTCATAACAGCTCATGATGTGCCAGCTGCAAATGAGTTTTATTCTTCTGATGAACCAGAGATTATATTTGCAAGAAACAAGGTATAACTACAATCTTTTTGCAACTGATTTTCTTAATTTTAACTTTTTCTCCAGCCTTCTATCCTCCTGCTATCCATTTCTGAATACAGAATTTTCGTTGATACTTTAGTTATAGTGGTATTTTTTATAATTTGTTAGCTTCACGGATGATCTAAAAATACAAAAGTACTAAGTCAAAGAAAACTTCTGAACAGGAAACATAAGTAGTGATTATGTAAAAAGAAGAATATCAACAGCACGTGCGGGAATTGTTTGAATCCACTGTTCCATTACGTGCTGTGTATTTTACAGGTGATTTGTGTGGGGCAGATTGTCTGTGCTGTGGTCGCAGATTCAGATGTTCATGCCAAAAAAGCAGCTGCAAAAGTGAAGATAGAGTATGAAATGCTGGAACCGGTAATTTTAACAGTTGAGGTACTAATAATTTCTTCTGCTTTTTTATTGTTTTACCTATTTAATTAATGGAAGCAGCAGTTCACACTCTTTAGTTACTTTATAAATATGATTTTTAAGGAAACAAGGTGAATATGAACGTCCAATTAACCAGTCTGAGTATCTCCTTGTAAATAATTTTTTAACCTTTTGTCTAATTTTGACCACTTGTGATAGACAGGTAAGAGTTTCAAAAGTATGAAGGTGTCACAAGTTTTACAATAATAAACATTAGAATGCAAAAAAAAGAACTCTCCTAATGTTCCCAATGACGAAAAGGCAATGAGCATGCTGATTTCTAATTTTTTGGTAGCTACCAGCTGGTCAGTCAGCATGCGTATAGTGACTAACAATCAGCTCCTGATTATCTCTAGCATTTTCATCTGTTGTCTAGCTTGAAAACTAGGCTGGAGACAGAAATTGTTGGGGGAATATGAAGGAAAGGTGTTAGGGATGTACAACATCTTAGAAATGTGATGTGGGAGTCACAGGGAATATGGACTTATCCTGGATTAAAGAGAGTAGAAGTAAGGATCAAAGGACACACTTGCATTAGTTCTGGTAGTCATGTTACAGCTTGTTTTAATGTATTTGTGGTCTAATGGAACAATCTTTCTGATAGAAAAATAGAAGTAGTCTCTTCTTAAAGGCTGGCAAATTTTGTTAACATTTCATTAGAATTGAAACTCCAATGAAATTTTATTAGAAATAAAGCAAATGCTACTTTATAAATTAGATTCCACCTTTACTTAGTCCTTGTGGTTTCTTCCCCTCTTAATGGCATCACTCTGTGGATGATGTGGTTGCATTCTTACTCTGTGGTCTCTTGGTCAGTTCCTGGATGTATGACAGGGAAGAGCAGGTTGAATAAACTAAATGCATTTCCTTCCAAAAGTGCTGTCATCAGCTACACAAGATGCATCAGGAAAGAATTGCTGGAATTGAATAAACAAACTCAACAATGACAGTAAAGTGATGAAATACAGTTGTTCATTGACTTTGGTAGCTGATGGTTCCAGTCTCTGAGGACAGTGGTGTTGGTACTGAGACTAATGCTGCAACAAGCTGGGAATCTTAAAAATACTTAAAAGCCCCTATTTCTCTTTTTGTCTGTTGCAGGAAGCTATAAAGCACAACTCATTCTTTGAGCCAAAAAGAAAATTAGAACAAGGAAATGTTGATGAGGCATTTGAAACTGTTGATAATATAATTGAAGGTAAACTGCAGAATACATTTGATGAGAAATTTTTGATTGTCAGTTTTTGGCTTTGACTGTCTTCTGCTCTTCCAGTCCCAGTTCTACCTTTCTTCCATATAGTCATTAGGCCTGAGAAAACTCTTGGGCACTTGGAATACAACATGACTGAACCTTGTGTATTGTTGTTCTGCTACTGCATTCAGGCTTTTTGTATCATCTGTTCCTAAAGAATGTTACAGAATAATTAGGTTGGAAGGGTGTCTTCTGGTCCAGCCTCCTGCATAAAGCAGGTCTGGTTAGAGCAGGTTATTAAGGGCCATGTCCAGTCATGTTTTTAATATCTCCAAATGTGGAGATTACACAACATCTACAACCACCTGTTCCAGTGTTTCACTGCTTTCATGCTGATTTTGATTTTTCTCCTATCTACCTGGAATTTCTTGTGTTCATTGCCTCTTATCCTTCCATTGTGCACCTCTGAGAACAATCTGGCTTGTTCTTGTCTACAGCCTTCCATTAGGTAGTTGTAGATAACGATAAGATCTCTTCTTAAACCTTTTCTTCTTAAGAATGAATAAATGCAGTTCTCTCAACCTCTTCTCATGCATCCTGTGGTTCAGCCCCATGATGATCTTGGTAGCCTCTTCTTCACCTGGTCCAGTATGTGCATGCTGTGTTTAACTTACCCATGTTTTTACTTACCGTTGTCACCACTTGTGGGCAATGTTGTTCTGCTCTTAATCCAGTTCTGATTATGCTACTGGAACAAGACCAATTTAATATTACAAGGATTTTTATTTTAGATGTTGCTTTTTCACACAAGAAGTATCAAAGGATTTGATACTGATTGCCGTAATTTAAATTATGATGGGCTGTTAGTTCTTCTCTGGTTTGTTTCTTCTGTCCTTTTCCCTCAGTAACGCTTGTGTTTTTCTCATTGGATCAGGGCAGATTTGCATTGGGGGACAGAAACACTTTTACATGGAGACTCAGAGTATACTTGCTGTTCCAAAAGGAGAGGATAAAGAAATGGATGTGTATGTGTCAACACAGCATCCAGCAATTATTCAGGTAATGCAGAGCATTCTCAGAGAAAGTGTTTGGACTTGTGACAATAGAGCTTTTAAAGTTTGGTTTACAAATCTGTATGAACAGAAGCCATGGAAAGATGAAACTGCCCATCTGGATTGTCCAATAACAGCTACTTTGTAGTACTGCTGTATTCTGATAAACACTGAGCACTACACTGTCAGGATAAGGCTCTTCTTTTCCTCTGAACAAAGTACTTCATACTCCACTATTGTAGGCATGAAAAACTCCCTGTGGAGTGCTAAGGCTCCTCTGTCTCTGCTAGCTTTCCACTGGATTGAGGAGTAATCAGTTCCCTACAGGGTCAGAACCCACTGAGGATCTGACCAAGTCTAACCAGCTGTAGGTGAGACTGCTGCTCCATGCAGCAGTCTCATAATCATAGATTGGTTTGAGTTTCAAGGAACCTTTAAAGACTGTTTAATTCAACACCCCTGCTATGGACAGTGTTATCTTTCTCCAGATTAAATTTTTCAAAAGTTCCATCCAATGTGCCCATGAACACTCTCATGCCTCACCACTCATATTGTAAAAAAATTTCTCTCCGATGTCCCTCCTAAACCTGCCCTCTTTTAGCTTAAAACTTGCCAATACAAACTTTGCTAAAAGTCTTGCTCTGTTTCTTGTAAACCCCTTTTCTGCTTTGAAAGGCCGCAGTAAGGTCTCCCTGGAGCTGTCTTCTCCTGGCTGAACAACTCCAAGTCTCTCAGTCTTTCTTCATGGTAGAGATGTTCTAGCCCTCTGATCATTTTCATGATGGCAAATGACAAAGCAAAGCTGCCACAGCTTGTGGCCTCCATAGCAATAGCCATAATGCATGAAACTGGTGGTATTTCAGACCCAACACTGGATTTGTGTTCAAAGCCCAGTTCAGCTCCTTTTATCATTTCCATAATAATTATATTGCCAATAGCCAAGTAGTATGAAGAACTTTGTGTTTGAGAAAATAATTTGAAGCAAAAACATTCCTTACATTAGCAAGACCTTAGATTATTAAAAAAGTTTCATTTTAAATAAAAATAAAATTTATTATCATAGTAATAAAAATAGTAGAAACTTTATACTAATCAACTTTTATTATAACTGAAGCTGTGTACTGTTTAGTTAATGTAATCCAAGGGTATTATTGTTCACATTAGCCAATGGCCCTTTCACAGTCTGCATGGTAAAGATTTTAGATGTGAGCACTGCTGAGAGTTTGTTGTTATTCTTTTTTTGCTTTTTAACCTAGGATAAAGGGAAAACTATATTCATCTGATGGAAAAATAGAAACATCTATGGAACCCTTTTCTAGAAAAGGTTTCTATTTCAGAACCTAACTTTTAGGCTTAGTTTGATTTGGCATAAAGTATTAAAACTTGTTTTACAGGAGATAGTAGCTGCGAGTTTAGGTGTTCCAGCAAACAGGATCATGTGCCATGTTAAACGAGTTGGTGGAGCTTTTGGTGGGAAAATCCTGAAAACTGGCTTATTGGCATCAGTTGCTGCAGTGGCAGCAAACAAGTAAGTGTGTGTTGGGATATGAAAAGAAATGAGGAAAACAAGTTTTCCATTTTGTCTAAAATGCTTTCTCCTTTCCCAAAGCTGCTAGTCAAAAAGTCATACAATCCTAACTTCACATTTTCTAAGAGTGCTTGCTGCATTTCTTTGTTTTGTTTGGTTGAAGTACTGTTAAGCAGCTCTAGCCTCGACTAAGTCAATGGGCTGCAAAAAGCTGGTAGCTGGTATTAGTATAAGCTAGAAATACTCAAAAAGACCAGCCCCTAACTACTGAGACTTTGTATTTACATTCATTAAAACACAACATTACCCTCCAGATGTGAACTTCACTGACACAGAAGGATGCAGAAGGAAGAGTTCATGAGTGGAGCTGCCTTTAAGAACAAGGAGTTCTAGCTCAGTCCTCAACATCTTTCAGTCAAAATTAGCTTAAATTTGTGAGGTATTATGCTTCTTCTAATACGGCTTGAATTAGTCTAAGAACATTAACACATAAAGGTCCATCCCACATTTTCCAGATTTGGCAGGGCAATATTGGCAATTAGCAGTCAGGGCATACTGAAGTCCTTTATAAGTGTGACTGATTTGCTACAGAATTCACATCAGGCTACACCCTGTCGGCCAAAATGGTCTTGTCATCTGAGGGGTTAGCTCAGTATGTTTCTATTGCTTCTACTGGGACTGTTATAAAAATGGCTCTTGATTATTTTTGGCTGCATTATCTGTGGTTTTTATAAACAGGTGATTCTAAAAATAATATTTCTTTTATGGTTTAAACTATCTTTTTTATTCACAGGACCTTATTTTATACCTTATGCTCATTTTTTCTGAAGTATTTATTTTAAATGGTATATGCATTTCTAGGCTAATTTTCATATTTTATTGTTTTTCATGTTTTGGTTTTATTCCAAGACTCTCTATTTCAGTATGAGATTCTGAATAGCTAAGAGGTGACAAACACTTAACACTGAAATAGTTTCTTCAGGAGTAGTTTGCACTGAGTTTTCTTTTTGGCTTTCAAGAGATGAAACGAAAATTTTGACATGATTGTAAATGTGAGAAATATGAACTCTGGTTATAGCTTTAAGCATATATTCAAGCTTATTAAAGTTTAATCTAAATGCATGTTAGTATGTATGGCTGGATCTGGTTACATAATTAGTAACCATAGCCATCTTTTTAATAACATCCCTTATTTTAATTGCAATTTGACTTTTCTGTTTTGGATTTAGAACCGGCAGAGCAGTCCGTCTTATTCTGAGCCGAGAGGATGATATGGTAATCACTGGTGGTCGACATCCTTTTATTGCTAAATATAAAGTGAGTGCCACAAGAATTCAGTGAAAAAATACACACCTGTATTCTGTGAATAAGTATTTCAGTGTTGCTGGTTAATGTGTTCTATTAATAAAAATGACTATAACCAATTCAATTTTAAAACAAAACTACAAGCCAGGAAACCAAGAGGAAGTTGCTGTACAGCCTCTTTGTCTGTTTCTACCTCTGTCTCTTCAGGGTTTTGTTTATTTTTTTTTCTAGTTCCTTCATGTCCTTTTCCTTTTATAGCTGTTTCTGTCTTTCTTTCTTAGAACAGGAGCTAACCTATATTAGACTTCTTCTGCAGAACTTTATTTAAACTCTCCATATGGTTGGATTCACACAATGAAGCAGCTACTTTTTCACAGAAACGGTGTCATGCAGAAAACTCACCCTATGGAGGAAATTAATCTCTTCCCTGCCCATGCACTGTCGTCAGTCATAATTATTCATTAGGATGATTTCTGCCTTCTTTTCCTCCTCTACTTGTCATAAAAAAATTACATATACCATGCAGCATAATGGGGTTTAAATCCACATTTCTGCTGAATCAATAAGCTGAAAGATTTCTCTTTAAAAGTACCTTTTGTTAATAGCACTACAGCTCAAACTGGATGCCTTGAACGATGGACCCTGAACAATGGGATTGCTGGGCAATTATAGCCTTACAATCTAAGTTCCCCATCCCTCACATGACAGTTCTGACCAAGAGTAATAATAAGGGTCTGGAGTCTTCACATTCTTCATGGGTTTCTTTCATTGTCTGTAGCTGGACCATTTCTTTTGTTTTATCTAAGTGTGCAGCCTCTGCTAGAGATTGTAGCTTTCTTATCTTTCAGCTTGAACTGGCTCTGAGGCCTTCTTTTACTTGATTAGGTAACAGTACAACATACCTTGGTGAAAGTTCACAGCTTGCAGCCCAAGGCTGCAGCAAATTTAGCTGCTAATACTGAGCAAGTGGCATGACATACTACCTAGGTAAAGTGAGAGGTTTTATAAGATGCTTCCCTAAAGCTGAATATGAGCTGTAGCTCATGTGGAGAATTCAGTAACTGTTAGTGGCAAAAGGTGAAAAGAGGGATAGGTGAGATAGAGAAAACATTTTTTCATTAATAAACACAAATGTCATACTCCATCTGCCAGACACTATTCTTACCATTAAAGTGGGATTTGATTTTATCTACAATAAACATTCCTAGGTGACAATTAGTCAACCATCTCAGGCAATATAGAGGAAGCCACTGCTTCTTCCTTTCCCAGCAGGTTGATGTTGCTTATTACATGCTGTACCTATGTGTACCAGTTTGAGACAAATTCAGAGGAAAATATCCTCCGATAGAAAGCAGGTTGTAGTCACCCCTCCCCCACCAGGTTTGGGAAAAGAAATATTTCCTCGGAGGAAAGTGAAGAAGAAAAAAAAAGCTATTTATTTAACGAAACACACAGGAAAAGAATAATAATGCTAAATAATAAAATCTCTCACTGTGGAGAGAAACCTGGAAGAGTTTTAAGTCCTGTGGGTGTGGTCTCTCTCCTCTTTGGAGCTGGGTTGGTGTGGGGGGCCCCTCTCCAGGCTGGTGGAAGGCTTCCCAGTGAGGTTTTGATGTTCTGGTGTTCTGAACAAGTCCAGAAGAAAAGAAGAAACCAAAGTCCCAGGAAAACACAGGAGTTTAACTCTCCGTCTCTCTCTGGAGAAATAGAGCCAATAGCTGGCTGGAAAGCAGGAAAGATGCTTCCTCCCCTCTCTGCAGCAGCAGAACAACAGAGAGGAGTAGTGACCTTGAAGCACAGAACTGCTTTGAAAAAGTTCCTCTGGCTGGTTTTTTTTCTTTCTCTCCCCTCTCGGGCTCAGTTTAAAGGCACAGAAAGGCACAAGATTGATTTTCTGGGCATAGAGTAGGTGATAGAGGATACATCATTGAGTCACACCAAGACACTATGTCACCGATAAGTAAAGCTTTGTAAAGGAAAGGCCTTGTAGAATCATGGATCCGGCCTGTGACTTGGGCTAAGTAGGAAAGGACTGTGGGAGAGTCACTCAACTACGCTCACTGAATAGAGTAAGTGAGGTGTGCTGTGTGAATCCCTCATGCCCACACCATGGCGTACAGTGGTTGGTTGAATTGGGTTTGTTGTGCCTTAAAACTGTGTAAACTGATAACCGATAACGGTGTAAAAAAGCTGGGTTTTGGCACTAAAGATCCTCCTTTGCACCTGCCTGGGGACTCCTTGTCACTCCTTATTGCAACATACCTATACAGATCACAGATGCCAGGTGGGAAAGTCCATATCTTGGAAACACACTTTCTTTCTCTCTTGCCCTTCCATAGTTTCAGTGAATGCTGCCAGAAATTAATAGTGCAGTATGACCCT
>VZRF01005755.1:0-49106 GCA_013396875.1 Vireo altiloquus
GGCTGTGTTGGCGGCGGCTGCGGCTGCAGCAACAGTGCGCATGCGCTGGGGAGCTGCAGCGCTGTACACGCGCATGCATGGGAGCACGTGACCCAGCTCCAGTGCAGCGGCGGTGGCGCGCGTGCGCGTCCCCGTTGCTCTCGCGCGTTGGTGGCGGCGCGGGCACAGGTGGGTCCGGCGGGAGCGCGCACCGGGCAGCACCGGGCGTCCGCCTGGGCGCGACGCGCAAGGGCGAGGCGAGGTGGCGGCGCGTGTTTGGGTGGGACACGGGCGCGCCCCGCGCCTCGAGAGCGTTTCCTCGCTCCCTGCCGGAAATGCGGTGGCGTGGCCTGGGTGGTGCTGGGCGCCGCCGGGAAGGGCCGCACCGGGGCGGCGGGCGTGGGGCGTCGCAGCGCATGGGCTGTGGAAGCAACGAGGGGAAACTGCTGGTGGTGTCGCTACACTGGTGGGCACCAGGACATAATTTCTCTCCTGTATGGATACGCTCGTTCGCTGGAAACCAAACCGTTTCTGTGCGGGAACAGAGAAGGCCGAGTTGTGCTTACTCGTGCGATGCCACCAGTACACAAGGCCCAAGACGCTCCTCGAGGTGTCATGGCCGCCCACATCAAGCAACATGGCGAAAAAGTTCAAGCCATGTGTTAAAGAAGGTGTATTCGAATCTATGCTCTTCCTTAAATATTTAAAATACTGAAATTTCCCCCCGGTTACGGGTTTCACACTTCAATTTTGAGGCCTGTTAGAGGTGTAGCTCTGCTCTTGAGTAGTTTGTTCTTCTGACAGATCCATCCTTCTCTTCCTGGATTTCCCAGTCGTTGGTGGATATTTGGTGGAAATGCTCATAGTAGAATATTTTGTTGCTTAATAGTAATTTTGAAAGAATTTTGCGTAGTATGACTGACCCTTTACCATTGACAGACTTACTGGGAAAATCGGATGGAATTGTTGATGGAAAAGTACTTGCTTAAAATCAAGCAGTGAACAGCTCTGCTGTTCTAGGCAGCTGTCAATACGCTTGAAAATGCAGCCTTCAGTCACAGAAAAATACCACGTACCTATCTAGACGTTTGTCGTGTTAACCAGCAGAAGTAAGAGCATGTTAATAAATACGTTCGACATTCCAAATTATACAAGGAAACAAAGTGTTAATATGAATAGGTTTAATAGAACTTAATTGTGCAAAATCAGAATATTTTACAAGCATGCTGTTTGTCTCTCTTTTGAAGGTAAAATATATGCTTGCAGTTGTTATAGTTCATAATACTTACGCTAGTGTTTTCCAAAACAAAAGTGTGACGAATGTGCCTAATTTCTGCTTAAATCTGGAATTAGTTAAATATGAAGTCTCTACGCAGCCATTAGCTATCAGCCTAAAAAATAAGCGGGTTCCTAATTAGACATCGTTTTTTGCAGTCCTGTAGTAAGGTATAAAGGAGAGTGTTTTTGCAGATACTAAAAATTCCTTGGAGGAGAAAAAAATCAAATGCAAAAACCACTGCTGTTTGATACGTGATGTTGGATAGGTAATTTCTTAGTTTCAGATCTGTGAAATGGGGTTAATGGTTGTCAGGTCAGTCATAAAATTAATTCGGTAATGACTGCATTTATGCAATTTATGAATCATGGTAACTCTATCCATTATTTGTTCCTCAAATATAGCAATTACCTTATAATTTTATACATCTCAAAACTATTAAATGAAGTTTCTATGTATGTATAATCTAGATAGTATTATACTAGTATTTCTGGATTGTTTTTATGTTCTTGCTTTAGAAGACTTATTACATTGTTTAGACTAAAAGATGTTTTTATCAGCTACAACTTTTCTACCAAGTGTAGCAGTGCTGAGCCGATGCTTTCTCTGATAATCTGGAACAGCGTTATGTTTTGCTGTATGAAATAATACAGCAAAACTGTTGCGAATGTTGCATAAATTCAAAAGTGATTGTAGCAGGATTTACTTCTAAAAGGGTACAGTAATTATTATATGCATCAACTTAAATAGTTATTTTTATGCTTTTATTGGGAGACCTCTATCCCGTATGAAGTCTGTTTTCAAGATGCTAATTCCAATAGATATGCATGCCTTATTTGCCACATTTCCTACACCTTTACAAGCTGTAGCTTGTATTATTGTGCTTATTTCACAAACTTACAAAATCAACATTAACTGTAGTATGTTAGTTTTGCTATAAAGTTTCCTTTAGTAATGCTTTCATTTGGGACATTGAACGCATAGGCATAGGCTTTCCTACCACCACGGGAGGTGATTTTGGCAGCCAAGAAAGAACAACTGAGAAATAAACAACCAAACAATTTCAAAATAATAGTTTAATTTTAAATATAGAGTCCAGTGCAAACAGAAGTGTTTTACGCATTCAGTGAATTCTAAAATACTGATTCCTAATTAGTAACTTAGTCTTTATTTTGATTGTATTTGTGCATGTTTTCTGTTACAAACTAAAAATACTTCCACAATGAAAAGGAGTTGATAAAACCAAGTACTGCCTTTTATTTTCAAAATAAGGGAGAAAAAATACCTTATTTCTCACCAATGAGATTACTTTAACAGTGTAATCACTTATTAGGTTTATCTGGATTTAGTTGTCAGAAAGTATACGTAAGACAAAAATGTCAAGTTTATTAATGGAATGTAAAGACAGTAAGGCCAGAAGATCCTTTAAATCAGTGTGTTGTTTTTATTTAATAGTATGCATGTTAGTGCTTTTTTTTCCCCCTATTTGTTCTGCCCTTGGTGGTTTTTGTGTATTGTAGAGTAGTTACATGTTTATGTTATGGTTTTATTTTGGAAATTATGGCAATGATACATGTACATGAGTTTTTATGAAGGATAGTAAACTAAGAACTTAAGTTGCAAGTTATGAAACTGTTAGGATGTGTGAATATGGGGAGTGGTGGTTTTTTCTTTCCCTGATGTACTTTAATTTAACAGTATTCTGAAATGCAATGAAATCTAATATTATTCATATGATTCATATTTTTGGATACCATTTGTCATTGGTCTCTTTGGTTTTCTTTAGTATGTGACATTATTCTGAGACGTTCACCTATTCACACAAAGTAAGCGGGAGCTCGTAAACTGGACAACATAAATGCTACTTTCATGATATTTGTAATCCTGGTGTTCTGGTTCTACTAATTGCACTGTGTGTTGTACTGCATGAAAAAACCTGTCCTAGTTCCACTGTACTGTAAGAAGCTGTTTATCAAGCAGCAGTGACTTCTCCAAATACAGGATGGAGAGTAAGATAAGGCTGTTCTGTGGGGCAACTTTTTTGTTTTTTGACAGCTCATTAAAAGAAAAAAGTTGTCTTCTAAAGTGACCTCTTTCTTGTCAGGTCAGATAGCTGTAAAATGTCTTAATGTCTTAATCTCTGAGTACACTTTAGATGTGGATTGTGTAATACTTAAAATTGAAAACTTCTCTACTTTGGCCTTGGTTTGGAGATTAAAACCTGCTGTCTGATGCCAAAGAAGGTAACTAAAATATTTTTAATACTTGGTCAGGAGGATGTGGAACATAGATTATGTCAACTTTTGAGTTCTGTTGTTTTTTTAAGAAGAGTATTCTGCGTGATACTGTGAGAATCTTTGTTTTTCTTTGTTTGAAAAGATTTTGTGTGCTGCTGGTAGTGTCTTTAGATGTCTTACATTTTTTATTTATTTTCAGGTTTTTGTAATTTTTTTTTTCTGTGTTTCTGTAGTAATGAGGGTCGAGAAATAATTTTGAGCTCATATGTACAATGCTTAAATTTCTGCAAGCATCTAATCGAAGTACAGTATCAGTCTACAGATTAGACTATAAAAGTGAGCGTCATGAGTTGTAGATGAAAAGTAGTGACATCAGTTATCTGGAAACTTCACAATGCATTAGTATTTTTTCACAATGGTGAACAACTGAAGTGTGATTCAGAAATGGGAGTCTGTTTTGTTAGTTTGGAGGGGTTTTTTTGGTCTTAAGATGCGTAGTCTGGTTTTAATTTATGTTCTAGTTCTTATCTCTGTTCCTTCTAGATTGTTTGTTCGGAGTTATATACATAGGCCAAAAACCATCCCAAAGTTGAAAGCAGATTTTCAGCTGTGTGTGATTTTTATGCAGCGTTGTGGTTTATGCTTCCCTTTGGTTTTTGTATTAGTGTTGAAAAAGCTATAATTCCTTAAAAGAAAAATCATAGAATCATAGAATTGTTTGGGTTAGAAGAGACCTTAAAAGCCATCTACTCGCAGCTGCCCTGCCATGTGCAAGGAGACCTTCCACTAGACCTGGTTGCTCAAGAGTCCCATCCAGCCTGGCCTTGAAAATTTCCAGGGATGAGGCTTTCACAATTGCACCACCTCACTGGTACATTACCCTGACACTAGAGGTTTTTGTCCTAATATCTAACATAAACCTGCTGGTTTTCAGTTTGAAGCCATTACTCTTCATTCTATGACTACATAACCTTGTAGGAAGTTTCTTCTCAGCTCTTTTGTAGATTTTTTTTCTGGAAGGTTCTCTAAGGTATCTACAGAGCCTTTTCTTTTCCAGGGTGAACCATCCCAGTTCTCTCACCATTTCCTCTTGGGAGGGGTGCTCTATCTCTCTAAACATCTTGGTTACCCACCTTTGGACTCATTGCAGCAGACCCATGTCCTTTTTGTGTTGAGGACCCCAGAGCACTGCAGGTGGGGTCTCACCAGAACAGAGCAGAGGGGCAGAATCCCTTTCCTCACAGCTTTGGATGCAACCCAGGATACAACTGGCTTTCTGGGCTGCATGTGCACATTGCCAGTTCATGTCCAGCCTCTCATCCAGCTGCACCCCCAAGACCTTCTCGGCAGGGCTGCTCACAATCTGTTCATCCCCCAGCCTGTACCAATACCAGGGGTTGTGCTTACATGCAGCTTAAACGTTGGTATGGGTAGAAGTTTTATGCTTGCATAAAACTTTAAAAAATGCAAGGATAAGTTTATTAAAATGACAGTTAAACATTTTTTACTAGGAAAACAGATGTGTTTAATGAGTTTCATTTTTTTGGTTAAGCAGAAAATTGTAACGTAGATGCGTGGCAAAAACTTCAAATTGTGCCACAGCCCTAAAAATTTTAAGAGAAGTCTGCTCATTTTTAGCGCAGTAGTCCAGTTTTATGTGAACACTGATTGCCAGTTGTTCTGTTCTTAGTAGTTCTTGGAAGACTTGTTGATTTGCAATAAATATAAAGCATAAGAAGATAATGCTAAAGGTATTCAAAGATAATTAATACTTACAGTTTGTGGACACAAACAGCAGAGGTGAGGAGAGACTACTAGTGTTGGCAGTGAGGGAACTTTGAAATTATGTGTTGTTTTGGGGAGATAAATTGGGGCAATTTAGGGGGCAGTTGGGGGGATTGCTGTTATGTTATGCTGTCTGATGGACAGGCAGTGTCCATCAGAGCAATATGGAGGTTGTCACATCAGCATGCAGCTTCAGATTAGCTGTGTACCTGCACTCACTTGCTTGGCATAGTAAGGCACCAGTGATAATCTGAGTAAAAAGTAACAAGACAATGTTAATAAATCCATAGGAAATATGGATTCATTAGTTCCATTGCTCATTGCTTACCTTGTGTAGTACTGCTGGTGTATCATTTTCAAAATTGCCAGGATATTTAATAGTAAGTTTGTCCTCTCCTTCCCCTTCCTCTCTTGTGTTTTGGGGGTTTTTTTTGAAAGTAAAGACTCCCTGGTGGTGTGCCTGAGGGCATGGTACTAACTATATGGTATTAAATAAGTGCCTGATTTTCAATTTTATGTCACTTTTCATCATATCACAGTGGAGGAGTTAATAACATTGTGTAGATGTATGTATGTTGTATAAATACTCTTAAGTTTCTCTGGTAGTTAGGGGAGAAAAAAGCAAACTATACTTCTTGTATTTTGAGTTGTGCTTGTTATAGATGATGAAAAACTGTACATAAGAGTTAGGAGCTCTTGTTTCATGAACAAACATC
The DNA here is from genome assembly GCA_013396875.1 of Vireo altiloquus. Taxonomy (NCBI): domain Eukaryota; kingdom Metazoa; phylum Chordata; class Aves; order Passeriformes; family Vireonidae; genus Vireo; species Vireo altiloquus. The sequence continues at coordinate 5,994 of VZRF01005755.1, forward strand.
AAATGATTTGACATCTTTTGAAGTTAGATGGCTGGATGCTAAGTATCTGTTTTGTAAAAATATATTTAGAAAAGTATTTAGGTCAACTAATAGACCTACTTTGCTGTGGGTAGTATGGGTTTTTGTAATACAGGAAAACTACTTTTGTCTTCTAAATGCAGTTTCTGAAAATGCTTTCAAGTAAACTTGCATACTCAATGCACAGGTTTTATTAATTTTATGACTGTGGATACAGCAGATAACTGTTGAAATAACCTGTATATTTATTCAGTCATTTTGTGCTATCTCAAGCATTATCTTTCATTTCATGGTGGTGTAAAGAAATGCTATGGTGAAAAAACCCAAATCAATTCCCAAAACAAACCAGAAATATACTCCTACTGTCCCCCCCACCCTCAAAAGAAAGACTTCTGCCAAACAACCCAAAATCTGCCATGTTACTTTTAGCTCTGCTTCCAACATGTGGCAATTTTCCTAAGGTCATTTTTAAAAGATGTTGCATTCGAATTTTTGGTTTTTTTCAAAAATGTGTTTAAGCACCTTAGCATAAACACTTTATATTTTTATTTTTCTATGCACTGAAAATTGCTCTCATCGGTCCTACCATCAAGCTGCTTGAAATGATGAAGAGTTCTTAAACGTTGTGCAGAGTTGTCTTTCTCAACTTCAGTATTGCTTCTCTCACGATTATGGACTCTTTCTGTCAACAGTTTAAGTAGTTTTTATTTGTGAAATCCTAAGTGAGCGACAAGATGTTTCTCGAAGTCAGCCTACTGGCCTATGTGAAAATACGAATAAGGGAGAATTTCAGTGGATGGTGTTTTGAAGCTTCAGTTGAGATGTATACAAATAGCAGTAGTTTTTTCTGAATTTTGCCAGTGTAAGAACTATTCTGTCCACTTAATGTTAACTAACATATAAAACCCGATACAGCAAAACAAAAAAGACCACTAAAGGAAGAGGCTAAATGAGAAAAGTTAATAGGATGTGGTTTGGACACAAGCATTTGTGGGTGATATGTGCAAACTGGTTTCTAAGCACCTATTTTGGGCAAAAGAAAGCATTCATGCTTTGGCTGGTTCTCTCCTGCTCTTGTTATGTTTAAATGATGTAAAACCTTGTTGGAAAGTCCAGAAATTTCTGCCCACTCTTGATTCTTCAGGGAAGGAGCGCTAGTAGGAGCTGTGGCTCTGTGTAATGGTATTTAAGAGGTGCGTGTGAAGGTGATGTTACATAGGGCAATAATTAGAGAAACAACAGGATGCCATTCTCTTGTGTCTCTTGTTGGAGGTTCATGAGAAATTTGGAAAATGGAAGCCCTGTTTTAATTTATGACTACTGTAATTCAACTTACTGAGATTATATTAAGAGTGTTTTGGCATGTTATTGAAAGAGAGCACAATTAAAGGTTGGATGGAGTTCTTACCGTAACGTGTCAAGTTTAAATTCCATTCTCTAGTCTTACTAAAATGCTTTTATTTGGGGGGAGGCGGGGTTGATTAGAGAACCCATATAAATGCCATGCTAAGTAGCAATGAAAAAATTGTAGTCCCATGCTAGTATAGGAGTTACAGATTAGTGTAGGTCCACTCTCATATTTCCTGGGCCAAAGCATTTTCAGAGGAGTTACTCCACTCGCTAATTTGTGTCTACTTAAACATCAGGTTTTGTTTTAAAATTAATTTGATTAATGACTTTTAATACACTTTTAACATGCTTTGCTAACACACTTTTGTGTATTAATGGAGGTATATTGAAGGGAACATATAAGTTACCGCATGGGGTTTCTTACTATTCAGTAAGATTTTTTGCATCCATGTGTCTGTGTTAACGTATCAGTGCATCTGCATGGTCGTGAAGTTTTCCGACAAGGAAAGAGATTTGTAGTAACAGAACATGGATTCTGTTTTCTCTAGCTCAGGGAAAATGTTCCCTGAAATTTTTTTGCCAACTTGTTGTTTTGCCTGTTCAAACCTATTTAAGTCTTTGTCATCCATATGTCAAGCTCCAAGACTCAGTGTTACATAAAGCACGGGTGTTGTACAAGTGCAGCTCTTGGATTCTGGGTTAGAATATCTCTATGTTTTTGGTGATATTCTTGAAATTATAGGACTTGATGTTAGAACTCACCTTTTGATGTACAAATTTTGTAGATACACTGAACACAGAACTCTGTTTAAAGAATTGCTACTGGAGCAATCAACATATATTTTGTCATACAAATGGAATACTTAAGTTTGAATTTTGAAATCTTAAAAGTTACTGTAAATTCGCACAAGCTGATGGTGTGGTATGTATGATGTTCAGAGTAAGCAACGTATGGGGTATGTAACTGGATAATAGAAAATTTTTCTTTTGAATTGGTTGTAAACTTGATTTTTGGTTTAGTAGTCAGTGTTGGTGAGGAAAAGCTTTGTTGTAACGGGTAGTTTTAAGTTAACTGTAATGAATTTGTTCTCCAATGTTCACAAATTTGTTTTTTGAGAAGTATGTCTTCTGGGCATTTGAACTGCAAATATATTTTAATTTAGTTTTCTAAATCTGTACAGTACTACAGTGGAGCTGTCTTATATGTGGCATGTGCCCTTTCTTCTACTGCAAGTCATGCTAATACAAGGACAAAAGGAAAAGCCAAATGGTATATTTCCCCATTTTTAAAGTTAGAAATACTGACTGTAGTGCTGATGAGTGCATCACACTACTGCTGGCATGATTAATCAATCCTGAAATAACCAACTACAGCTGGCAACAGACATGCGCAGTTACGTACGTCCAGACCTTTTCATAACTGAAGTGGTTGAAGGGCATGTTCTTCTACCTTTTGGGGGGCAGTGACTTACTACGTTGGGCTAATTTTGGATCACGAAAATTATTTTTTGTTAAAAGGCTATTCAACAGTAATTCCCCTCAGAATTGCCACATGGGCTGTTGCAAGCACTTTGTTTCAAAGTAGAGAAATTTGGATTTTGTAGAAGAAAAGTGAGGAAGATACAGAAGAGCTCCCTCCAGAACTGATTGATCCAGTGTTGCCTCTGTGAGAGCTCATGACTGGTGGTAATAAACAGATCCTAGAGCAAAATCTGTATTGGGTTTCATTTTGTGTTAAACTTGTGTCTTTGTTTGACAGCCCCTTTGTCCCCCACCATAGGTTCTCAAATCAGTTCTTAAGGACCTGCTCTGTTACTAGATTCCATCAAGATTCCTTACATGATTCTAGATACAGCTTTTCTTTGAAAAACTTAGCAAGCTGCATTGCAGTCATAAAGAATTAGATACTTGTTTTCTGCAGGCGTTGAAGTTCTGGAATGTTCTTGGGGTATTTGCTAGCTTTCTTATAAAGTGAACTTTCTTTTTTTTCTCCCCGAGTAAAACTTTCATTGGGCAACCAGTATTACGGAATATTTCAAAGTAGGTGGAGCATTACAAAGATATAGATTAATTTCTTAAGTTCATTTTCTTTTTTTTTTAGAAGCACTAAGTGAGCCTGCTCTTGGAAAGTATTCTCTAACATTTGTGAGTTCTGTGCATGATCTGGCTCTGTATCTGTGACTGTTAATACGTGACATGGATTCTGAATTGCCTTGGAGTTGAGATTTGAAGTATATGATACAAACCCTGGATCACAGGCCTAGCAGGGCTGCCTCTTTGGTTTTTGATTTATTTCAATTTTCTCTTTACCAGTAGTGCTAGGTAGCTGCAGTGCTGCAGCTGTGCATTAACCACTTCCTGCCTGTCAAAGAAACCACTCCTCCCACATCCCCCTGTGCAATTTGTTGCAGTGTGGTAAAGAGGGAGGTGCTTTGCCGTGTAAATGTTTTACCTCCTGCTGAGTTGTCACTGATTGGCTTGTTTTGAGTGAGCACTGCAGCCATCTTAGTCTTATTTTCTGCAGCTGAGACAGAGCAGTTTCAAAATGGCTGAAAAAGTGCTCTTCAGTGCAGCAGTTCAGCTTGACTGTGTGCAAATGAACAGAGCTGTTGGCATCACATGCTTCAGACCTTAGAGGTGAGCACCAGCTCTACTTTGTTGAGAAGCAATTTCAAACCTTGGTTAGGCATGGTTAACTAATTCTAAGCTATATAAAATATATTTAAATGCTGGTTTGGGTTTTTTTGGTCAATTTCAGTGGTGGTTTTTTTGGTGGTGGTTTTTTTTGTTTGGTTTGGTTTTGGGGGGGTTTTTGTGCTATTTTTGTTTTCCCTCCCCTTTCTTACTGAATTAATCCACAGACTTCTATCTTGTCACTTACAGGATAGATTAGGTGGGGCAGAGGACAGGTCTGGCATCATATCTATCCTGCTAATCAAATTACTTTGTTTTGGCTTAGCTTCTTACCAGGCCAGAAGAGCTCTCATTCCGTGCTGTCCCTTTCTCAAATACTTTAACTGAAACATGAAATAAACTCTTTACAAACTTCATTAAATTTTTGTAACTAAGTGATTAGATTTAATTATTATGTTTTCATCATGTAACTTTTCCAATGGTAGACGATTACAAGGCCTATATAAACACATTAGAAAACCAATGATTATATAATGGGTAACTGTTTTGCAGGTAGCACTTATTTGCTACTCAAGAATAACAGTACAAATTTTGTGGAATTACTACAAATTAGAAGATGGAGGTTTAGAGACCTATCGTTATTTCTTTTGTATAACTTAATTGAAATCAGAGTTTTAAAACGCAAGTGGTTTCACATGGCCTCATGTATTCGCTGTGTGGTACTGGTTGGTGACCTAGCTATCATCCTTAAATCACGTTAAAAGGTATCGTCTGTGTCAAGGGAGATGAGGGTAGGGGAGAAATAATGCTCAACTTTTTTCCAGTGGGGAGTTGGACAACAGAAAAGAAGAAAAAAGGCATTTTTCTTCATGACTCTATCTATAAATTTTCTTGTTCTGTGTCTTGTAACTAGTTCATGGATCGTTAAGATGCACCTAAGTTAAACCAAGAGTAATTAAACAGGGAGTTTCTTTAAGTTCTCCAGAAGCATATTAGGAGCAGCAGACGAGCTGGGTAACTCATCAGTGTGTATGTAGCTTGTAGTATTTTCCTGGCTGAAGTTGAACTTAATGCTAGGGATGTGACAGCTAGTCAAAATGCCAAAAAGTTTTGTCCTTCCTCAGGAATTTGCACATTATTTGGTGCTTTCAGTATAATTTGTAACAAAGCACATGGTGGTTAAATTAGTTTTAAATATATATTGCCATATATTATTCTCGACAGTTAATGACAGCACATTGTTTATAAAGGTATGAAGTATTGTGTGCAAACAGTGCACATCAGATTCTCAGGACATGTAGTTTCTCCATGTTTATTTTGTTCATTTGATAAAAAGAAAGTAAAATACAAAATTTTTAAGGTGAGGTGGATTGATGACATCAATTAACAGTAAATTTCTAGGTAATTAGTCAATTTTTCTGCTTTAGGATAAGAAGAGGAATGCAAATGTGTGGTTAGAGGTGGTGATGAAAAGCAGGTAGTCTTAATATTTTTATTGCTAGTGGAACTTTGTTTAGAGGATTTGATTAACAGCACATTTTAGTTCATAGAGGCTTTTTTGATTGGGTAAGATGTTTAAGGTCCTGGGAATGTTTGGGTACTTTAAAATGTCTGAAAATTCAAAACCACATTTGTCTTGATAAAATTTGCCATACATTTACCTAATGTAATGAATGTAGATTAATAATGTAGTGAAATAATAGTCTTTCAGTTTTTCTGCAAGACAGGCTGCTGCATCCTGACCCCAGTCTTATAAGTTGTTATTGATGTTTGTGTGGTTTTAGTCAGTTATTGTTGATTAGTTATAGATATTAATAACTCATATTGTTCACTGGAAGCAGAAACATTTCATTCTTTGAGATCACCAAACTCGTACATTATAATCTCTGAACAGGATAAAATTTTATGTCTAAAACATACTTTATCATACACATCCTGTGGCGGTTTGTTGGTTGGTTGGTGGTTTTTTAAAGAGAACAGCAGGCATATAAAAGTTGTCCAGTGCTATTTGTTTTGTTGATTTAAGATTTCTCTGTTAAACTCCTCTTTATTGTGAACATGAAAAGTAGAGTATTTTGGACAATCACTGTAAGGAATGTTTTTTTATCTGTATTACATTTGAGTAAAATACTGTTTTCAGACTATATCTTATGTATAGTCTTTTTAGTGACTTTTTGTTGCCCATCATTTTCTTTTCTGTGAGCTGAGTAAGCTTACTCCCATTTTACAGAAAGGGTACGGAGGGATTGCCAGAGCTCAGAGAAAAGCTCTTGTCTCCATGTTTCCCCTTCCCTTTGGTTTTGGTTTCCTTTGCTTTTTAACAGGCTATTTTGAACACAGATCCGTTTTTGGAAGTGCTCTACAAAATGACTGACTGGCCCAGCAGGGAGCTGTAGTGTTTTGTTGTATGAACTGCATGGGTTGTGTGGTTTGGGTTTGGGGTTTTTTTGGTTTCCTTTTTTCTTTCCTGAAGTAGGTGTTGGAATGCTAAAAGTATGGCAGGTTTTTTTGCATATGGGATACATTCCCATTTTCAAAAATGCAAGTACATTGTAATGCTTTTTTTTATGGTAACACTAGTAGTTGAAAGCATAATCCCTTTTCTTTCCACTCCTGTGGTGCTAATAGTGATGCCTTAGGTTTTAACTTTTATATTTTTCAAATCCTGTACTGCTAGTGTAACTCTAAAGTTTCCTGTAGCTCATTAAGTGCTGTTCTTTATGCTAAGGTAGACATAACAAAGCTTCTCTAGTTTGCTCTCCAAGGACACCCAGACTGTTCTAGGCTGAAAAACTGTAAACAAACATCTTGGAGAGAGGGGGGCAAGCTTGGGGAAATTACATCATTGGCTGAGTTCTGCTTGGTGAATTTATGCTGATATCAAAGTGTGAAGAACTCGGGACCTGTCGTCCATTTTGGGATCCACTGAGGCAGGTCCCTGTGGAGCCCAAAAGTGTACATCCGAAGGCCTTTCAAATAAATACCAACTTTTTCCTTTATTCCTGTCTAGTCTCTGTTTCTAGGTAGCCATTTAGGGCATCAGTAGTTTGGGTGTTAATAATCAAAAAGAAAACGAAAACCACTCATATATGTGCACAGGAACAGGGTACTTGAGTGGATGCTAAAACACCCCCATTCCCCCCTCACTTTTATTAAATACATAAATTAGATGTTTATGATTTCAATTAGAAATAGATGTGTGTAATGAAGTAATGAATCGATTCAACTGAATCGATTGCTATACAGTTTTAATGCAAGACACATTGTCAGACTGTGCTCAGTGTTCTTTTATCTGTGTGTTCTAGAAAAATCAGCTTTGTGCTGGTGATAAACTTGAAGGATAGACTATCAGGAGTTAAATTTCTAATAGAGCAGTAGCCTCAAATTTACATGATTTTCCAAGAGAAATACAATTTCCAAAAGAAAACCAATAGTTTACTCTGAAAAAGTGTATAGATTCCCTTCCCCCTCCCCTAAATGCTGTACTTTAAAAGGAGAAGAATTTTCTTATAATGACGTTGTTTACATTTATGCACCAACTACTTGGGTATTTTTTCATGACTAAGTCATAGTTGCTTGCAACCATTCTAACATGGCTTGATTATTTTTTATGTACCTCCTAAAATTCAGAATTGTTTAATTTGCACAGCTGTATTTTATACATTGGTAGAAACTTTGGGAGCAAACAATTTCAGGCAGGATTTAAAATGGACTGGAATGGACTGTGGAATGAATGCAATACTGTATAATGTATGGAAATCGCTTTAAAACAGCTGACTTGTTTGATTCTTAAGGTGAAAATAAATGGTTAGCAAATTCTTAGAACTGTTTGGAATCGTAAGTACTTAATCATGTTATGACTTACTAAACAGTTGAATTGAACCTTTATGTTTTAGCTGTAAAATATAGTGGATTTTGTCAAGCATGTACTGTTTTTGAAGGAATTATGAGTAAGCCAAATTTTTTACTTTTTTCTATCATCTTGGTTTTCGGGTTGAGATCAGTCAGCTGTCTAGTAAATAAAAAAATTCTTCATGTAAATTTAAGTGAGCAAAATGTGGGGGTTTTGAAGTTGATAAGGATACTCGTACACAGGATTTTCCATTTCTAGAAGAAAGGGAGTGCAACATAGTAGACTATTACAGCCTGGAACTTACCCAGTTTAGACACTTTTCCCCCCCTTTTCTACAGTAGAAAAGCAATACAAATATTTTTGGTCCTCCCTCCCCCCTTTCCTGCCTTTCCTGTTCTTTCAGCTGATACAGGCTTCGGCTGTAAAATATCTTCAAATAAACCACAGCAGCTAAGATAATGGATTGATAGACAGTTTTCCAGTTTAGAAATGTACATCATTTTCTGTGTCTTTTTCAAACACTAATGTAAGAAAATCTTGGGAACTGCTGCAGTTTTAGCTGACTCTTAAGTGAATAGTAATTTGGTCTGGTTTGTGTTTTGGAGAAGAAAATAGTAATTTGATCTGGTTTGGGTTCTGGAGAAAAAAAGTCGGGGAAAGGGGTGTTTTGGTTTTCTGTGTGTGTTGCTTACAGAAGGCTCAGGGCCTTTCATTTTCATTTGCTCTGAGGTGGGTGTTTTTTGTTCTGTTTTGTTGGAGGTTTTTTTAGGTCAAGGTGACAGATTTCATCATGGCTGGATTTATGGTTTTTTTCCGTTTTATTTTAGACAAACTTTGTCAATAAAATGCTTTAATATTTAAAATTGCCTGGATTGGGGAAATAATTTTATGTGGCTTTTTTTCTCTACCTATTTTGAGAGAATTTAACCGACATTTTAAGATGTTGTCTTTGATTAGTATTTATTGAATCTGTACAGTTAATAGTAGTTCTTTTGAACACAGCTGGTCGTACTACTTTTGACTGCAACATCTGCTCTTTAAGGTCACTTCTCATGAGAGATTAGGAAGTCGTTCACATGTTGGAGGAAGAGAACTGGCTCTGAGAAGTCAAAGTCACAATAGCTTTTAGGTGTTTTCACTGACGTGGGCAAAACGTGGGAAAGCCAGGCAGACATTTTGGCTTTTTCTGTACTGGCAGTCACTGGAGAATTATGATTGAGTAACTATGAGTTAGAGTCTCCTATTAAAAACAAACAAAACAACCACAAAACAAATCACACTTCTCTTTCCTCCGCCCTCCTCCCCCCCCTCCCGGAGGGGGAAAAAAAAAAACCGGCAAGTCCAAACTGGAAACAAAAAAAATCCCGCCCAAATCCCCTGCTTTGGAGGCTGCTGAAGGGTCCCTGTACTTGGGGTTGGCTGCCAGCCCTGTGCGTGGCAGACAGAGGCTGCCGCTAGTCTGGGGCTCAACCCTACCCTCTGCCCTGTGTGAGCGAGTTGGTGCGTTTCTAACTCCTAAACCAATTGCTCCTCCTCTCTGAAAACGTTTTGTGTTTGAAACTGAGCTTTGTCATAGCCAGTGGTGTGAGAGGGAGGAAGGCGCAGGCAGGAAAGCACAGGGAGGGGGTGCGGGTGACTCTTGCCGGAACGTTCTGGAAGCGGGGTGGTGCTTCCCGCAGACTGCGGATGCAGAGCTCGCCGCGGGACTGCTGGCAAGTTCTGGCATGGATTTCCCATAGTGGACTGGAGCCCGGAACAGAAAATGCGGCAAGGCTCTTACTTTGCAGTATGTGTTTTGCTGTGTTGAGAACCATGCTGTTATTCAGGTATTCATGCATAAGGCTATAGATCTAGGGTGAGGGTAGGAACACGGCTCTATTTGGGAAATCCAGGGTGTTTTAAAAACTTGTTTTTTAAGCAACACTGATGACCTTTACTTTTAAGCTCAGAAGCTGTTAATCCGATGATTCATTCTACAAATGACAACAGCATCACTGAAGGACGTATTCTGTATGCACTTAGATGTTTTAGCATACATAAATCAATCTGAAAGTAAGGCAAGTCAAAAGATACAGCTAATATAAAAGGGATGTAAATGATTGTCAAGGTGACAGTCGTTCTGGAAAAATAATTAACTTTTCCTTACAAATCACTCTAGTGTTTTGGATACAACAGGTGAGGATAAATTGTAACAGCAAATGAGGAGTAGTTTGCATTGCTAAATCTTTTCAGACACAAAAATAGTATGTTTTTGACGTTACAGATGAGCATATTGTGTTATGTTCAAATAACCTAGAACCAGTTATACGTAAGCAAAGTATGCTTGCAGCAGAAAATGGGATATATAATTCAGCTATATAGCCTTGACACTGTTGGCATTCTAAAGAGGGACAATGCAGGGACCTAGAAGAGGCCAGGAGTGTAGAGGAGGCCCTTCTGGTCCTGAGATGCTCTGCCTTTGCCATGTTCAAATCAACAAGCATCCACGTGTCCATCACTTTGCTTTTTCACTAAATGGTGCCAGGCTGCAACTACAGCTGCCTATTACTAGATGTGTAGCTAGCCAAACTTGATTTTATTTAAGGTTTCATGAATTTGTGTTTATAGCTAGTATAATAGACAGCGTGTCTATTTGCATTGGTTCTTTCATGGTCTAAGAGTTGTTATAAGGCAGCATGTGAGGGGGGGAAAGGTATTGGCACATGATTCATCCTTTACACACACACACACACACGTGCACAGAGTTAAAGCCTGGCTCCTTTTTCCTTTCCTCCAAAAAAGTACAGTGACTTACAGATTAAGCATTTGTAAAATATAACTTAACGCATTTATTTAATTGGACTTTGACTGGAAGGAAAAAGGTAAGAATTTTTAAATTAGCTATTAGAAGTCGAAGCAAGGCTGAAATCCAAGGTTCTGCTGCTGCCTGTCAGTGTACCTTAGAGGTACTTGAAAAGATAGTTCTGGTTGAGGCATCTTCTTTTTTTTCTCCAACACCTAACTGATTAAGAAAAAAGTTAAATGTGAAATAGAGGAAACAAATAAAGTGGTCTGACATGTTACTTGTCAGTATTCGGTTAAAAATTAATTTCTTTTACTTGGAACTAGTATTTATTTGTTGGAAATCTGCAAAATACTGGAAATACTAGGTTAAGAATACCTGGCTGCCGAGCATTGTGCAGTTTTACTTCTGTTACTAGGGAATGACTGAACAGTGCGTGTAGCATGCTACTTGAAACGGGCTGCAAGGTGAAATTTATTTTGCAGGCACTATTGTCAAATTTCATTTATATGAATGATGAGAGCAGCAGTTGACTTTTGACATGGATCTGGATTATTAGTAAGCAAATATCTAGAAAGGTATATTCTAGAACCTGTGGTGAGGGGGAAGCTCAGCAATATCTTGCTGCAATTTAGTCTTGAAATGAGGCTCCTTTATGTAAATTTCTACTGGCGCCAGCTTGCTGTAACTGCACTCTGGTTCCCTGTCGGCAGCAGCTAACATGTGTCATGGACTTCTTCACACGGGTTGCAGGAGCACTCTGGTTTCTGGACAGTAAAAGCAACACTGATGAATGTGAAAAGATGTACAAAGGTATCTAGGTGTAATTAGGTTGCTAGTAAGTGAAAATACTGAGGAAATTTCAGCTTTCTTGGGTTGTTTTTCAGTGTGCTGTCTTGCGCTGTGCTGTAATAAATCTATGCTTGTTGGTACTACTGTGTGGTATGTGGGAGGTACTTCACTGCACATAGTTGCTGCAGCACTAATAGTTGGCAGCACAGAAAGCAGTACAAAGAGTACAACTGGAGACATTTGCAGTTGCAACCGTTTCCTTAGAGGCTGTGGCATGCTCACTGAGCTGCAGGGGCACTCTGACACATTCAACTACTTATGTGGAGAAGTAGGAATTCCAGCAGGCTTTAACGAACAGATGTAGGCTACTAGCTGAGAGGTATAACAGCATAGTTCGGTCTGGCTAAAAACCAGTACTCGTGCTGCTATGTAAACAAAACAAAATCTTAGTATCAAGATGGCCGACCTGGAAGTCTAGTTGTAGCTCATAATACTTATGCAAATGAGCTGCATGTCAGTGGCTTACTCAGAGGAGGAAGCTCATTTTGCACGTGCCATCTTCTTGCCAGGTAAGAAAATCAACTCATTTTCTGCATTCATGTTTCAGAGGACTTTGAAGTTAATTTTTCACTTAGGTGCCCACCCCCCCGATGTTGGCACAATGCCAGGAATTAAATTTGAATGTAGGTGGCATTTTCTGGGAAGCCCAGAAGTCATTTGTTCTGGATGTAATTATTTTGGGGTTGCTGTTTTTATGGGGAATGTTACCTACAAATTATTGTAAAGTGTTTAGTAAAATTAAATAGTTAAAAAATATTGGAAATTTGAGTATGTAGTTTTTATTGGTGATGTTACTGCTTTTGTTTGATTCAAACCTGTAGTGTTTTGCTACTGTGTTATTTTTATCTGTGTAGTGACACCAGTTGATGCACATGGAGGCTTAGCAATAGTGAGAGCTTACCCTGGGTAGGGTGCAGAGTTGACAAAGCTGAATCCACCAGTTGTGTTTCAGCTTCATGGTGTTATGAAGGATCTCCGTTATCCTGGTTGTAGTCTGAATTATCTTCTTGTTGAGATTACAAAGCTGTTAAAACAATTGGATACTGAGTTGACATCCATGTATATTTTAGTATAAATACCTTTTTAACTGCCTATATGTGTATTTTAAATAGTTGTTTTTGTAAGTGGCAAAATAGATCAGAATATGGTATTTTTATGATCCTCCCCCCCAGAAGACAATAACCTTGCCTTAGAGCTGCAAATTTTAACAGAATTTAAGTGTTGCTAATTACATAATATGTTCTATTGTGGTTGCACATGTAGCACATGAAATGGCTGCATGGGGAAGGTGTGCTAGTTCTGCACCAATATATTTGTGTTGTTTCTGTTTTACAAGTCAAAGTAGTGATGGAGTGGAAGACTGGAAAAGAGAGATGGTAAAAGGAAATTACTGGATAAGGAGGGTCACTGACCTAGAGAAAAGAGATAATTTGAGATGCATGAACAAGCCAACAAAACATGGCCTCTTAAAGGAAGACATCAGCTCGAGAGAGGGATGTGGAACTGGAAGTAGACAGGCCTGCTTTGGTTGAAGAAAAAATAAGATTAATCAAAGAGAATGAAACTAAAGAGGTAGAAGGACAAAGCAGGTAGATGGATTATTAGAGTTTAAAAGCGCAGTGAGAGATACTGAAAATATTTGGGGGCATTGTGAAATGGCCTGGGAATTAAGGCCTATAGAGTAAATGTGCTATGAAAGAGAACTGTAACTGGTTAATATTGCGGAGGGGGGAATTTAACTGTAGTTAACTCATACACTTTGAAACTTTCAATAACCTTTTAGTGCCAATTTAAGATTTGATATGGGCAGAATTTTGCTTGTCATTTAGCAGTCTGGTTATTTGCATGTCCAGACTACAAAAAGTACAAAAATGGGCGTGTGTGAGAGAGAGTATGAGCACTGGTGTATGGTAGATTTCCCCAAATAAATTACACTAGAAATCACCATTAGCAACTGTTAAGTTTTCTGTAAATGTTAAATTCCATTAGACCTAGTCTTGCTTTTATTGCTATATATTGCATTGAGTAGGGCATGAAAAATGTAGAAAACTGATTAAAAGAAAATGTTCCTGTGAGGAAAACCTTGACTGGTGAAAAAAAAAGGATTGCAAATGTGAGATTTGTTAAAAATTGAGAATTTTAACAGTAATGTAGGTGATAATGACAACAGAATCATAATGAAAGAAAAAGAGGCAGGTTACAGTAAACATTTTGGGGGTTATTTTAAGTAGATAAAAGTGAGATTATATTGTAAGGTGATGTAGGTAACTCAGGTTTTTGAAACCTTGAAGTTACAAGGAAGATACTAAAGATTCCATGATGGGTATTTCTTAGCAAAGGCTATAAGCAGGTCTTTGTAATCTGCATCCAGGAGTTTTCAAAGAATTGGCTGAGAACACTTTTCTGAGATGTTCTTCCCAGTAACTCATAAAATAGGAATTGTGAAGACTTTGAAGACTTTTTAAAAGGTCTAGAGAAAAATAATGGAGGGTAGTAGTGTGTCAGTAAATGTGAAAGAGTATTATTTCAATTAACGTGGATGTGGTTTAATTGCTGAAACACTATTATAAAAAGGATATCCTACTATAATTTGTTTTAGAACAAAACCTACTCCTTGATACAGTCTTTCCCTTAAATAACAAGTTCCCCATCCCAAACCCTGTATCAACAAAACAATAAATTGATTTTTAAAGGCTTTGAAGGGGAGAGGATAGCAATCATGCTCCAAGTAAAGTTTATTATTGGTATTATAAAATAGTTACTTTTTGTTAACTTAAAGAGGATGGAAAGATTGACTCTTGGAGAGTCATCAGAATCATTTGCTTAGTGAGACCCAAACACCGTTTATTAGGTTTATTAAAATAGATGTATTATCTTTGCACACCAAAATCTGATTTGTAGATCTATAGACCATGCAACATAAAACATCTACTTGACAGAACACTGTGCCCTGGAAGTAAGTGGGGATTACACAGGCAAAATAGTTAGCTAAAGCCCAAAACAGACAGGTCATGCGGAGGGACTGAAATACTGTAGCATACAGAGAAAGAGTAAGGAAGTAATATTCTTTATAAAGTTATGTTCACGGATGATACTAAATGCTGACGATGTGGATTACATATCAATACAGGTTGCAGTCCTGTTGTCTGTATTGGATTTTTACATTGTTGAATTAGGAGGGGTCCTAGCAAAAAGCACAAGAATCACTGGCTCAACAGTAACATTGTAAAGTAATTTAGAAGTTAAGATGATAATTTAGGTTGGAAGGGACCTCTGCCAGTCTTCTGGTCAGACACCTTCTTCAAAGGAGGTTAACTTCAAAATTAGATCAGGTTGCTCTAAGGCTTGTCAAGGGTGAATTATAGAATTTTCTGAGTTGAAGGGACCCATGAAGATCATCAAGTCTATCTTGTCACCCTGCACAGGACCCAAGAATCACACCACATGCCTGACTCATTTATCCAAATGCACTTTGAACTCTCAGTGCCGTGACTGGTTCCCTTAGTAGCCTTCCACAACCACTGTGGACGGGCTGCTTCAATGTTTGCCCACCTTCGTAGTGAAGAATTGTTCTCTGTATCTGTATGGAATTTCTTTTGCTGCAAGCTGTATCTGTGTGCTGTATCTGTCCTGTCAGTGTGCTGTGCATCTCTGAAAACAGTCTGTCTTTTTCTTCTCTATGAATGCCGGTTAGGTTATTGGGGTTTTGGGGTTTTTGAAAAGAATTTTGCTGTGAGTGAGTAAAGGAAGAGGAGAAATCTTTTCGTCTCCTTCCAGAAAGACATCTCACTTTGATTTGAAGACAGGCTTATAAGAATGGCCAGCCTATGAAATTTAGGTGACACGTGGATTTGAGCAACTGTATGGCTTGCCCACTGAGGCAACTCTGCTGCTGGGTTACGTGGGATAATGCGCTAATTAAATCTTCCATGTAATCTAAATTTCTGATACTGTATACAGTTACCTAGCAGGGTCTGGTACAGCCTTTATTGCTAGTTTGACTTGGTGGTGATACCCCACAAAAGTTGTCTAGCTCTCTTCCCCAAGAATAATTTCTGGACTTTCTCATCTTGTGGCTCATAGCCAGATAAATCTAAGTTAGCCAACAAGCCAAGTGCGTTTTTGGTTTCAGCAAATGGATGGCTAAGGACCTTTAGTGGTCTGATAAGCCTAGAAATTATTCTTTTTGTTGTCATGTTTTATGGTGTCTTGCTTAATTCTAGCAGTTTGTTATTTTTCACCAGACATGCTGCAGTGATTTTGGATACTTAGGTTGTTTCCCTCCATCTCCTCTCTTCTGAAACGACAGCGGGCAAAGCTTAATCTCCATACAGCAAAACTTTTAACTGTTGAACAAAAATCTTTATGGTTGAGAAAACTAAAATACATGGTAATACTTAATTATTCTAGTGGTAGGTAGTCAGTGACCATATCTTGTTCTTACTTACAGTTGTTTCTCTTTTGTTGTGATTTTTTTTCTTAATTAGTGGTCAGACTTGCCCTAAAATTACACCTTATATAATATGTTCTTTTGTACTTCAATCTGCTTTGAGGCTTTGCTGTGGTGTTTTTTTTCTTCTTTTGTTGTTGTGGGGTTTTTGGGGGGAGGTGGTTATAATCAAAGAGAGCAACATTTAAAACTGTGAGCAGTATGACTTTTATGCTGCATTGTTTTAGAACTTCAGTGACGTTTAGATAATTCACAAACATATAGCTATCAGCTGCAGTATAGGCCTGCACTCCATAACTTCAGGGATGGGAGGGGAAGAGATCCCTTGTGTTCTCCATCAGCAACCACACAGAGAGAAGGGTGAAGCATGCTTTAGCTATTCGGAGAAGATCTGAACTAGAGTTTTACTTTGGAAAGATCAGCTGATCTGTGATGCGGGATTTTGGGCTGTCCTAATTACATGTTTGATAGCAGCTCTTTTTAATGTCCTTTCAAGGATCAATAGGTTCTTCTGCAGAGAGTTTGCACTGGAACTCTACATGATTTTAAAGAGGCTAGTACCAACTTCCAGAGAAAATGGATTAGAAGGATACTCAGAAAATTAGCCAGGTCTATAGCTTCTGTCACCCTTTCCTTTGTGTTCTGTAATGTAGAAAAACTCTTCCCTAGGAAGGCCCCATGGTGACAAATGATTATGACCTGGTCATATTCACCTTGGGGGTATGTAAATAAAATAGTTTTATGATTACAAATACAAACCTGGGAGAGGTGGTCACAAACTAATACAAATTAATCAGGAGAGTCTGTAGTTAGTCTGAAAAATTATCTGGGAAACCGTTTAGCTATGTTATGTACCAGCACGTGAGGAAAGGATGTATAATGATGTCTTCACTCATTTAAAGAGAAATCTAGCCTTTGATTCTCTGGATGAGGTGAAACTGCAGCCTATCCTCTCCAGGAAGCAAGCAAGCATTGTGGCTTGCCAGCTCACCAGGCAAAAGACAAGACTGTGGAAGAGTCTTTTGATGTTAAAGATTTCTGAGTCGAGCCTTTCTGAAGGTCGACTTACTACAGCAAACCTCAAGTGGTCAAAATTTAAGATGCTCTTTTCCTTTGAGGCTTTTATGCATTTTTTATCAATGGAGGAATTTTAAAGTATAATTCTTACCATCTGCTTCTGGCATCTAACTGGGTCACATTTGGGAAACTTCCTAGGCAAGAGAAATTTTTAATTGATTAAACTATTTAAGATGGTACTGCATAGCAGTGATGATGCTTATTCTGCTGGAGTTCTGAAAAGCTTGTTGCCTCTTTTGAATATTATTACTGTATGCAAAGTGTGCAGATTAGCTGTCCAGGGCATGGGATGCTGTCTTGTTATATAGGAAACCCCTCCGGATTAGGTGACAGTCAGTGTGGGCAGTCTCTCAAGGAGCAGTAACCTCATAGCACTATTATCCACAGAAATACATTGACTGCATGGATTTTTGCAATCTTTTTTCTTTTCCTTCCTCTGCAAAATCTCCTGCTTGATATCTGTGTATTGGCCGGGTCACTGAAGGTCATTTATATTGGTCCTTTTTTTGTAAGACGGAAGAAGAATGTGTATGGGCTCATGTGTCACGTTCTTTTACTGAGGGGATTCAATCGCATTATCAGAGTAGTATTTTACTCCACTGTAGAATAAATCTAGATAATATGCTAATTGCTCTTGGTGTAGATTTTTTAATGTTCCTGTTAGTATGAAATTCTCTACTTCCTCTCCTTGCTTAACTTAAGCAGAGAAAGCAGAAAGCAGAAATCAGAAAAGGCAAGACAGTTGCTGAAACTCAGTGGGGTTTCTGTAGCACTATGGTGACTGTTTCTTGTCACTTGCAAATATTCTAAGATATTTTATCTACACATAGATACTTTAAAAAGTATAAGAAAAAGGAAGCTTCCCCACCCACCCCCCTTTTTTTCCCCCCTGAGAAATCTATTTGATTGCATTTTATAAAACAGTTGTGAAAGCAATGGAATGTGGTAAGGTTTTTTAAAGAATAGGTAAGGTTCCAATGAATATGCCAAAATGGCTAATATCAAAATTGAGATGAAACTAAGATGTTGCTTAGCAACTGTGGTAGTCTCTGGTAGCCACAGATGAACACACTGAGTGTTTGCAGCAGCACTGTTGCTGTAAAGTGAGTCTGTCTGAAGTAGGAGTTGTAAAGAAATTAGGTTTTTTCATGAAATTTTATACCCATTTATTCCATGTTTTGGTGAACCTTTAAACTACCTTTGTCAGGGATGGGAAACAAGAACCTGGCAATAAAACCTGTTTTGCAAATTGATGTTTTTCTAGTGATAAACAAGACTTTCTACCAAATATTTATTTTGGTCTTATATTTTATGTTATAATAGCAATAAACACCAGTTTTCCTGTTCCTTGACTTGTCTTCACAATTTGATGTGGGATTATACTGGATTACTTGGGCACGGGCTGCAGTTGCAGAACGGGGAGAAAAAAGTATTATATCTGAATAATGTAAATTGTTTTCAGTGTTTTTCTTTCTTGCACCATATTTTGAAATCTGACTTCTTAGTTGTTGTGAACATTTTCAAAATGAAATTTTGCAGGTGGAAGATGGGTTGTGACTGTTAAAACCTATGTACAAAAACACAGTTTAAATCTGTGGGAATTTTAAGAGTGCTTATTTTAGTTAAGTTCTGGAGATATAAGGAACTTATCCAAAAAATGTGTTATATTGCATTGTACTTCAAGTTTATCCTGATCTTTTTCACTTGAATTCTTAGAATTAAAAAACCCACCCAAAAAAGTGTTATGTTTTTGATAGGCACTTAAAGAGTTTGTCTGTTGCTTGGTGTCCCCTAGTTTGGACTTCTGAAAATAAACTTCCCCTTCTAGAATGGGGTTCTTGGGCCTTGCATTGTACCTTGCCCTTAAAACAAAGATGTTCATACCAGTTTTTATTTGGCATCCTGTTTGTCTACGTCGTTATTATGTATATTTCTAAATAAAAATTGAATATAACTTTGTAAGAGTCTGTGAGACTTGATACTCTTTGCGATGGCTTTAAATATATTTCTGTGTATTTTTAACAGCAGTATTTACTGAATAGTTTATATCGCCATGTCAGAAGAGCAAACAGTCAAAAAAATGAATTAAAGAAAAAGATGCAAAATGAAGCATTAATTCTATTGGTTGACCAAAGAAGGGGAAGTGAGGTGCTTGGAATTCTTATCTCAGGTGTGATCGAAGTCTGTATGTCTTATATGAATTGGAAATTAAGTTTCAGAAACAGTCTTTCTTTAGTTATATGAATTTTTTTGCCTATCTGACCAGAAATAGCAAACAAGATGAATTTGTTTTTCTGGGAAAAAACTACCTTAAAGATAAGTTCACTAATGCTTATTTAGCCTGATGATCTACTGTTTCCATGTATTTTTTTGCTTCCATATACAAAAATTACATTTAAAACCCTATGCAAATAAAACGAGATCCTCGAGTTCACAACCTAATTACCATTTTAGACTTTTCTTATTGTAAGCCAGCTGATCATGTTTTCCCCAACCATATATATCTATATAAATACAAAATACATGAAGTATATAAAATGTGTCTATGCATATAATATATTTAAAGAGGAGATTTTTTTTTTTTTTACTTAGCTTATTAGTAGAAGATTGGTTATCTTGAATGGTACCTTCTTAACTGTGCAATTACTGTTCTTGCTGAAGATGTAGCAGTTCTTCAAAAGACTGGTGGAGTAGTCGTCTGACCACCTTTAAAAGAACCATTTTAGAGAGATTTTAATATCTGACAGCTAATACTGATCTTCTGGTAATTAAATTGGTTGTACAACTAAGTTCATAGAAATCTTCAATTGGAAAGGACCTTGAAAGATCATGTGGTCTAGTCTTTCTTGGGAAAGGGAGCCTAGATGAGATTATCTGGCATCCTGTCCAATTGCATCTTGAAAACCTCTAGTGATGGGGATTTTGCCACATCCTTTGGGGAGGTTGTTTCAGTGAATCATTGTCTTGCTGGGAAAAAAGAAAAGAAAAAAGTGTCTGTCATAATTATATTGACACAGAAGTTCTTTGTTTTCCTGATTCTTTACCTACCAACTGACTTTAGCCAAACTTTAGCTGCACCCTGGTAAAAAACTGATTTCCTCATCAACCGAGTAATTACTTTCAGGACATGACTCTCATCCTCCTTTGTTTTTGTTCAAATATCTTTGTTTTTCGGAGTATGTAAGTTGACAAGAATTATTAGCATTAGGTGTAAGTCAGCACCTCAGAAATTAACATATTGTGCCTTGTTGCTTAAGGCGCTGCTAATGCAGATCAACACAACCATACCACTTAAAACTAGTGTGACATAATTTCAAAATTTATTGCTATTGGTATTAATTTTTAGAAGTGTGGCAAGAAGAGAGTAATGAGAAAAGAGTGTCTCTTACAGGACAACAATTAGATCTAGGTTATTGCATTTGGTTTCCTAACAAGTCAGGTAAATGGCATACAGTGAGATCATAAGCCTGCTGGCTATACAGCAAGTATGGTGAGTAGGCAAGTGTGTCCAAGGTTCTAGAAAGGAAGAATACAGTAAGAATTTGTACCCTTTCAGGCTTTTTGTCATCAAAGCCCCTTTCTATTTTTCTTATCATTTATTGCTATGATTGGAACTATATAAAGAAATTGTTGTAGGTTTGTTTACTTTCTCCTTCCTGTTCTTGGGCAGCTTAGCAAAGAACTAAATCTGACAATCTGTGTCTGCAGAGCTTGTTCTAGGCATGGTGATGTTGAAGAATCATCCATGCAATGGTTGCTTATGTATTTGATTATGAAATGTTTAAAGGACAATTTGGGTGACACTTTGGGTAATTTTTGTTACATGTCTTTACAAGTGTGATGTGTAACAAATCTTTGCCCAAGAGCAAATACAGAAAAATAATTGTCCACCCACTGACCCAAGAGAGTTTAATCTGCCATTATACACTTTTACTAGAGTAAATAAGTCTTGCTCTGGTTGCATGCTTTGTGCGGCAAGAAATTGACTGCCTTAGAACTTTATTAGAAAGTGACTGCTTATCATTGTAAAAACATGAATTACCTACATTATCTAGGATCCTTAGCATATTAACACGGTGTGTTACCGGTACTAAGAGTGTGCCTTTTTCTTCTTCTGTATTTAGTAATGGATAGAATATTAGGCTGGCGTTTTCTAGTTGCCATCATTCCACAACATTAGTTTCCTTTGGAAAACATTTAGCCTCTGATAATGAAAGAATGTCTTGGGGTAGGGGACACAAATTCTAGTAAAATGCATTAGGAGTAGCTGATTAACGTCTATGCAGTAAGTTACCTTTCCTTAAAAGAATACTTGAGACAAATAGTCTTAATGCTAGGTACAGGAAATAAAGTTTGTGTAAGCCCTAGCTTTCACAAGAAACTTGGTGTGGTTTGTTTGGTGGTGGTGATGGTGGGGTTTTCCCCCTAATTTTATTTTGAAGCTTTTTTATACACAAATTTTTGTCTAACTTCACTTACTTCCTGTTGGGATTGCTGGTTAATTTTTGTGATTCTGTTTTGCTGAGTCATTCAAAAGATATCATCTGTCTTCAGTGGTTACTGTGACTAATCACCTGCTTTGGTCACTTTTTCTTCTCTCCTTATTTATTTGTGACAGTCCTATAGAAAATGCCTTTTTTCATACCAGCAGCACTTATGTATACCTTATGTATCAGATGGCACATTTCAGGCTGCCAAAGAGCTGGGTTAGGCAGCTGTGCTTGTCCTGCGTGCACTGGGTGCTTCATTCACCTTATGATGTTGGCTTTCACCAGTTTCATGAAACACAAACCTGAGGGCAGATGTGTTGAATAGAAATATGTGGAAATGTCTTTACTTGCTTCTCCTGCAGTCAGAAGACTTTATGCTGTCAGTTCAGTACTGCTGAAAATGAAACTTACGTAGATGATTCCTGTTTTGTAGGATGAAACCATAAAACTATGTACACGCAGATTATCGCTGGATTTACTATCATAGTACATGTATGTATATAGTATCTTTAAAATTTTGCAGTTTACTGACTTCATTTTGTATTTAAATTTTATTCTGAAGATGCCTTCTCTATTTACAGAGTTTCTTTTCTGGGTTCATCCTACTTGCCCTTCCAAATCCAACACTGTCTTTAGTTTCGAGTGGAGGAATTGTACAGGTGTGTATCTGGTGATTAACAAGGGATAACTCAGGAGAACTTTGTGTAAGAGTGCGCATCCAGTAAAGATTAGGTGACGTTTGTTGTGGGTGTTGTGGATTATTCCATTGCCATCTCACCAAACTGACATAAGGTATTAGAGTAAGAAAGATGGTTTCTGTTCCAGCTTGTTAAAAATGAAAGTGGAAAAGAAGATAGTGTGCAGATTATAATAGTTCATGTTTTGATTTGAAAAGAGAATTACGTCAGAATTTATTTTTGTCATTTAAAAAGCCCCACTGAAACCCTGAGGGAGTTCAGTGCGCCGTGCTCCCACGAAATGCCACAGTAGGCTGGCTGCGCATGCCTTGGCCCCTCTCATTGCCGCTCCCAGCAGCAGAGCTGGCTATTTTTAGCCTGTTGCCAGGCAGATTTCATTTGTGCAAAGCAGCTCTGCAGCAACCAATCCCGAGTAGGTATGCAAATCTCTGGCAGTCCCGGCCATCGGATAGGGAGCTGATGAGAGGACAAGATGGCTGCCGAGGTGCTGCCTTGGCCTGTCTCAGATACTCACTGAAAGAAAACTCATCCTTTCATGTGGGAAACAGGAAATAGCCTCTCTGCCCCACACATCTCCCGAGTCCCCACCAGGCTTCAGCTGGATGAGTATTTATGGAAGAGCAGGTTTCCTTGCACCCTGGCAACGTGCTCCTTCCATCCTTGTGTGATGCACCTGTGAGGGGCAGGTCTGGAGCAGGCAAGGCAGCTTATGCGTTGCCCCTGCTGAGAAACCGTGTCTTTCCCTGGGGGAATACTGATAACCGTTCCAATGACCACCTTACCAACTGCTGGTTTAGTTCCATTTTAAACTTGCTTTTTTGTTACTGAGAAAACACACTCTTTGCAAAAAAACCTCGTAGACGGTGCTTATATGCATACAGTAACATTTCAGTGCAGCATCGCCTCTTTTGCAGCAAATTTTCTTTTTGCTACTGCTTTTTCTGGCATTTGAGAAGCGATTCTTGGGAGCCCTGTCAGCATCAGGCAACTCACCTCTGAATTCTGATGTCACTGAGCTGCCAGATGGAAAGCTGAGGTTACATTGCTACAGCTAGTTGCATACATGATATGAGAACTAGTCTAGACAATAGACCGTTCAGGGTAACTATGTTAATTTTTTCGTTACAATACTGTTATTCTGCATTTTATTTAACAGAAGGCAAAGGATTCAAATGCGCATACATTGGTGATACCTTCTTAAAGTTGTAGCCTGTTGAATTACTTGAAATAATACATTTAGGTTTATAAATAATAAATTATTTCCTTGTAAAAGAAATGTTTTATAATATATATAAAAGCCTAAGCATGATCAGAATAGCTTGACTTTTTTCTAAGATTTTTCTTTTTCCACTGAGTGTCTCATATTTTTTGATCTGCATGTGCATGAACAATTCATTCAGGGCTGTTCAGATTTTAAGTTTGGAATATCAGAAGTTGGATGAGTTTTTAGTTCTACATGTTCTTTGGCGGTTAGTGACCACATCTATGGAATTGTCAGGTCCTACACATATTCAAGGATAATGGTAAGGAAATTCAAGCTGTTTATCCAATGCCAGGGGTTGAACTGTAATATAATATTGAGGCTGTATAAAAATATTCATGAAATATATCTTAAAATGCACAAATTCTACTTCATATTCAGTAAATAATTTTTTTAATTAAAAAAAACCCATAGCGTTTTAGCGTGTGCTAAAAAATGTTTCTGTAGGAAAGCTGAATTTTGCTGTTACTGCTGTTTGAAAGCACAGGACTTGTTTAGTGTTTGGAGATCTCACAGCTGAATTGAAAGCTAATGTTTTGAGTTGCTGATAAAAAAGCTGAAGTCTCTAACACTTGTGGGAAGTAAGAAAACACGTTACCACAGCCTTGTTGCTCTGGCTGAGTTCCAGTCATACACTTTTACTCGTTTAATAATCTAAGTAGCTGTTAAAATTCAGTGTACAGAAAAAGATAAAACTCTTCTTGGAGAATCAGCTTAAGCTACTTGTGTTAAATAGTCTGTGTTTCTAAGGGACTTGAGTTGCTTCTAAAGGTCTTATAGGAAACACTCTCCACTTGTTATACATTCTTCCGTGTTCCAAAGAATGGAGTTATCTAGGCATAAAGTGATGAACATGTAAGGACAATTCTGCTAAGCCACGAGCAGATGAAATATCTTAGCTATGTAAGTATACCTGTCAGTCACTTTTGTCCCATGAGGAATCAATTTTTCCCACAAGGCATTGTATCCTCATGGGAAAAAGCCTTGAAAATTTGGTAGGAAAAACAGGTTAGTGAGCCAATGTCAGAGGAAGTATTACCCTGCTGAGGTAGAGAAGACGTAGAATAACTGCTTAACTTACTGTGACACCAATGTGATGAGAGCATAGTTTAAGTTTGTGTATGACACTGTCCATGACGTATACAATAAACAAGACCAGTCTCTTTGAAACTGTACAGTGAATTTACTCTGGTTTAAGAAGTCTTTAACCATATAGATGGATGTTTTTCTTAGCCATAGACACATACATGGGCTTAATGTTTTGCTGAATTTCAGAAGGCAGTTTGCAAGGATGGGGGAGATTGGCCTTTGCTTTCGAGGCAGAAGTCATACTGTAGTCACAACAAAACACCAGTTTTCTGTTGGAATACTAAAAAAGCAGAGGCATCGCATAGAATTTGAAGAGAGTTTTCCAGCTGCCATACTTAAACCCAGGTAGGATCTCAACGGTTTTTCTGATTCAACATTCAACATCGCGTGAATTCAGTGATCGCCTAAAAATGCTCCTGCGCATTAAACACATACTCATTATCGCAGCTGTGCACCCGCAGTTGTAAGTGAGCCCTGTTGTGCAGCTCCAGGTCTCAGATGGAAAGCCCTTGGCTTTCAATTGCGCCATTTGGAAAATCCTGTTCGTTTAACGCGTGCCCCCGTGCTCGTGCCCACGCCTGACGTCTGCCTGACGTCTGCCATGTGGGGCTTGTTGCTGGATAGAATTTAAGGAACTCCCATCTGATTGGCTGCCATTCAGCCAATGGGAGATGGGCCTTTTATGTTCGTCCTGCCACAATGCAGGCTGTGGCCAGCGGAACCCCACGGACTCCCCCTGGGGAGTGCTCGTGACACCGCAGGGCTCTGCCGCAGGGGAACGTGCCTCTCGCTCCCCGGACCGTGACCTGCAGTTTGGCATGTGGTGAGGACAGATAAGCTAAAGAGGTTTTTAATTACAGTTCACCTTGTTCTACTGTGTGTGCACTAGGTGAAATAGGGCAGGATGGTGGTGGTTTTTTTCTTAGAAAATGGTTTATTTTTCTCCCTACTCTCAACTAACATTAACATAAGTTTAGCCTAAAAGGGAGAAAAATTCAAATCATCAGGGGTGTGCTGAAAGAAATATTATGTTATTTGCACATGTGATAATCATGTGACTTCTATTTTATTTATTACATTTAAAAACAAAGGCACAGTTGTATGTGGAACTAACTAGGCTGGTGGTGTGTATTCCATTAAGCCAGATCAGTAGGTTTGTATTAGTGGTAGAAAACCAAATTATTGGCATATTATTTCAGTATGTCTTCTACAAGAATAGGTCATAAGCAGTATTTTGTTTTTTCTTTGAAAATAGTTTTAAAATTTCTGACAACTTATATCAAAATTGCTATGAAAGATTTCAACTGAAAACTGCTTTTTATGAACCACTACTTAAAAGGTAGGCTTTATTCACCACTTTCATTCTCTGGAACTCTCCATCTAGAACACATTACTCGTGACCATTTGCTATTTCATTTTCCTTGATTTGGCTTTGCTTCATTTTAAGTAGGCTTGCACATTTGAGTACTGATGTTCATGATCAGTGAACTTCATTTCTTCCGTGTAGTACTTGTGCTTTGGCTAATGTTTTGTGGTTCTGATGCTTTTGACTAGTGCTGCGTGCCTTCCAGGAGCTCTTTGCTGTTGCTGTTCTAGACCCATGATGTTATGCAAACCCCATTGTGCACTGTTGTTTAGATTGCAGTTTTTCGCTTTCCCCCTGCCCCCCTCTCATTTTCCCATGACCGTCCCTTTGTCTGCTGCCTGTCACTAGGCAGGATTCAGGCAGCCCGTTGCTGATTGGCTTATCATTTCGAGCAGCTCATGGGCTGCTCACCTGAGCACATGATCATAGGCTGATCCACACCAGCTAATACAGTCTTTTCTTGCTTTAGAGCTGCAGTCTCTTTACAGAGTAGGAATAATAAAAAAATAAGGAAGTAGAGGGAAAAGTTTTTAATTGGCTCAGAAAAGACACCTTCCCATTTTCCTAGCTGCACTGGCACTTTTTTTTTTGGTGCCATTTAGCACACATTTCGTCAAGAGAAAAATATTACATTTTTGAGGGAGGTGTCTAATGATGTATTTATGTCTCACATGACTAAATATGTATGACTTTCAAGCTTAAAATGAAAAAGGGAGTTTTTGTATCTGAACAAGTGAACACAATGTGTATGTTGGTCTGTCATAATTATTGACTTTAATAAAATCAAAATTAGAAAACTAGCCCAAAGCCTACCTCTTTATTTACAGCATTTAACCCTTACACAGGTAGCTGTACATGCCGGAGTTACTTTGTGCTGATGCACACAAAAGCCTTTCTTTGAAATAAAAGGTGGTTTTCTGTTGGCTTAGTGCCTGGGCCATTGGTTTCCTTCTTCTGACTTGGTCACGTGATTAGTAAAAAAAGAAAATACCTTGAGCATCAGATGAGGAAAGCGTTTAACAAACGTAGTTAAATTTAGTGTCAGTTGTTAAGTATAAAGAGAGACTACCAAAATACGTTCATTTAGAATACTAGTAGCTTGATAATGATTCATTTGTGCAAGACTGAATTCACATAACTTGCTCTGTTGCTCTCTGAAGGGCTGCACCTTGCCTCTTTGAAAGACTGGAAACCAGTATTTATCAAATGGTGGCTGATTGGCTTACAGTGGTGTGAGCAAACCTGTCTGGACTGGTTACCGATTGATTTGTTTCTCTTTCACTCAGCTCTCACATGAGATCTGTTCTTCATCTGCGCTGTGCTCCCTTGTGGGTATGGCTGGAAATGCTTTAAGACTGGTCTGCTGGTACAAGATATTTTGCTGTTAAAAGATGCACCCAAAACATTGGTTCATTTTATCTATGCTTTTAATTTTGTCACAGTAGTTGAATATTTTTTGGTAGCTTTAATCAAATACTCTTTGGTTGCAAAAAATTGTATGATTGAGTGGTAAAAAATGCATGAGTTACTCACATAACCATTTAACAATAGAATTTTGAGAAGCCTGTATTTCCTACAGGTTCTCTCTAGGACTGTGCTAGTGCTTTGTTTTTGACTAAATTTTGGATAACATCCTAAGATAAAAAGTAAATATCATTTTAAAATATATAGCAATTCAAACTTGTTAATCAGGGTTTTTTTTTTAATAGAAAGGTAAGGATGCATCAGTATAAAGGGATTCTGATGTTTGAATTTTTTAAGACTGTTTTTCTTTGCAAATTTTTCTTTGAATTTACTCTATTGTTAAAAATACTAATGAAAAACTTCTTAGATGACTAAGGAGATGAGAACAGAAAATATGAATTTAAGTTATATGGTTATTCAGGTGATGCACTTAGAATTTTGATTTTAAGACATCTGTAAGTACTACATTAGTTTATTGGTGTATTTTCTAGTCATAGGAAAAATAAGATTGTGAATTTTGTAATATATTTTGTAAAATATATTACTATTACTGGGTAATGTCTGAAAGAAAACAGTCCAGTCTGGGAGATCAAACTACTTTCCTGTTGTAATTTTGATGCAGAGGCCCTATTCTTGTACTGTGCTACCAGAAGACTCTCACTAAAGGGTCAACTCTTAGGAGTTCTTTGAATTGTTCAAGGTTAGCCAAGCCTGATTTTTTTTCCAAATTGACTTTACAAAATAAAAACCTGCAACAGTATGTGTGTTGGTTATAGGGGATTATATGCACAGAATGTGAGTATGATGATCAGCATTCTATTATGTGACAGGCTGATACATGCTTTTATAATGACGTGAAAAAGTATGCCTTCCATTCTAAATTCTTGGGAAGAAGGAAAGGATGTGCTTTCAAAAACAGCACTTGCACTTCTGAAACAGTATTTTTACATGTTTCATGTAACTTCAGGTCTAAAATTCTTGCAATAAATGGTATTTTCTTCTGAAGAAATATGAAGAAAATGTATTTAGCATGTAGACAGGTCTGGAAAGGCATTAAGAGCTCACCTGGAGTTCATAATTCATGTTACTGAAAATGGTTATATGATAAGAACCTTTTTTCAAATCAGATAAAGGGATGTTTCTGATCAGTGTTTCTGTAGGTGTTATATTTTGCTCCCACTAGTCGCAATGCAGCAGTAGACAATCCAGTTCAGAAAATCTAGTTCAGAGTGGCAAAAAAATGGTAATAATGGTATTTTTGAGAGTCCATAAATAGACCTGATGCAACTTTTTGTCAAGATTTGATCATCTGTTCCTGAGGTGTGAGTCAAAGTGTTAAGTGTCAGTCTGAGGATTCTAGATTGTGTTGCAGAAAAGAACTGGAAAAAAGTGTAAGGGAAGTTAAGTGTTAAGTTAAAAGGAAATGCAAAAAATTGCTTTGTGCTTTGTCCCCGTTTTTGTCAGGTCACGTTAACTAAGTGTGAAAGAAGCTTTATAATTGTAATGTATGGTACGTAATAATTGTGGAGTTTACAATTGAATTCATGTTGTACTTCAGAATAGATATTCTTACCTTGCAATGTAGAAAATTGTAGTTGTAGATAAATGTTAAATAATTTCCTTCACAAAAAAATTGTTCCAAATTAGCTAGGAAAGATCCAGCTGACCAGAATGATAGGAGCTAGAGCACATGACCTCTGATGAGATACTGAGGGAGCCTGACAGCTTCACTCTGCTGAAGGGAAGGCTAAAGGGCAATCTTAGGACTGCCCAAATAAAACTTGCTGGTAAGTTTGGCTACAAAATGGAGTGGAGCTAAATTGTTATTTAGAGGCTGTGGCGCTTGTGTTTTGAATTTTGCAGCTTGGTTCACAGAATTGTAGAATGGTTGAAAATCCTGACTTGTAAGGGAACCACAAGGATTGAGTCAAACTCCTAGCCTGGCACAGGACAACCCGAAGAATCATTCCATCTGCCCAAGAGAGTTGTCCAAGTGCTCTTGAGTTTGTGGTTACACGGAACTGTCATTGATCTGAGCTAGTGTTGGCAGTAGTCCTGCTTTCTTTTACCAATGTCCTGAAGTGATGTTATGAGGCTGCTTAATTCTTTAATCATCCACTTAAAGCCCAAAGCTGCTGTATGTTTAAGATGGACCCGGGGAGTGGGGCCAGAGCCACGGTTCAACGGCTCTGTTGATTTGCCCCAAACTGGGCCAAGAGATGCTGCTGAGACAAAGTCCAAGATGTGGTTATTTGCTTTATTCAGTATGCTGGGTGTGTGTGGGATCATTCTTCCTAACATACACATACCAGACATACAGAAGTTTACAAAATATGGTTGCAATTTATGCGTATTTATTGTTTTCCCTGGAAAAGGTGTGGTTAAGTAAACTATTTCTTAGAGCTCAATATTATCACTAGCATACGCAGAGTGCAGGTGCAGTGCTCCCTGGTGGTCGTGCTGGTGGTTGGTGAAGGCTGCATCTTCTTCCTCACTTAGCACTTTTCACATTTCTTTCTTAGGCATGTGCAGTCTCTTGTTAACAGTTTCAGAAGTTTCTCTCCTGATTTTAGAAAGCTTTGTCCTTCATTTCTGCAAGCTTCATTCCCTGTCTCTTGCCAAGTTATTCAGCTAGCTTCTACATTGGTTACAATCTATCTTATTCTAGCCCCAATATACCAAAGCATTCCCAAGTCCAATTTTAAGCCTTTCACTGTCCAACATCTCTGGCTCTAATGGCTCTCTGTGGTGCTCTGGAGTGTACTGGGAATTCTCACAGCTCCTTTAGTGGTTTTTCGTTCCTGATAGCTTGGAAAAAGGTCGGTTTTTTTCTGGCCTCCCCGTGGCCTCCCTACCTTCCTTCCCTTCTCTCTGGCCTGGGGAGCCTGTGGGGTGGCCCTGGCTGGTCCAAACCCCGAGGAAGGCCAAACTGGTGAGCAAAGGGACACAGAATTCCACCAGCTATGCCTGCTGCAAGTAGGAGGACCAGCGCCAGAGAATCAACAGGTTTTTTTCCACCTGTCCTTCTCCAGGCTGCTGTGTGGCCTCCCCTTCCTCTTCTCCTTCCCGAAGACTGGGGGGACCAGTTGCTGGGCTGTGTATTTTTCCTTCTCTGGGCATTTATTGTATTTTGAGGTTTTTTTGTTCTGCTTTTGGGTGGGTGTGTGGGTAGAGGATAAGCTTCTGGGGTTAACATCTGTTTTAGTCAATCCTTTTCGGTTCCTTGCAGGCACACCCCCCTCCCATCGTACTGATTTGAAAAACAAACCAGTGGGAGACACCAAGTCAGAATAACAATTTAATCGGAAAATTTAAAATAATGGCAGAAAACTCCGCTTTAAACTGACAGAGTCAGAATACGACCTGACTCCATGTTAAACTGGCGGTAGCAGTCTGATAAGATGGTGGCTGCAGTTCTCCTGAAGGGATGGATGTGATCCTGTAAAAGGATCTGGTCTTCCTCAGAAGGTCCAGTGGTGGCTATTTAGCTCATACTCTGGGAATCCAGTGGGAAAGGCTGCTGTGGTGTTTGAAACCTTAGATTATATTCAGGATGAAATGCTTGGTTCCTCCCTGTGGGTGGAGCATCTCACAGTGGGATGATGTGTCATGTGGCAAGACACTGATGGGCCTATTAACAGGAGATAGTCCAGTATCGAGTTATCTATGAGTCATGTGGCAAGGCATTGATGGGCCCATTAACTGAAGATAATCTGGAGGGAGGAGGCAAGGAACACTGTCCCCACCTGGTTTCAACAACTCGTGAAGATGGTGATAGAATACATATTTTTGGACACATCTTACATTGTAACCTAGGATATAATCCACCCCTTATTTTGTTACCATCTACATCATACCCAAATCAATATTGTCCCACAGATATATACATATATATACATATGTATGCAATGAAATCTTACACACAGTTGTCACTTAAAATTAGGTCTCCTTGTAGTATCACAATGGGTTTCCCCATCTTTCTTCATTACACTCCAAGTGTAACCAGGTCTTTGAGCAAAACCAATCCCACGGATGGGTTTGCCTTTGCCTGATGAGGGATTAATCCAAACAGTCTTTACTAACATACCTCTCATGTGTACTACAGGGACTTTATCTTGATCCACTGTGTGCAAATGTTCAGACTGGGCAGGACCAGCTCCATTGATGGACCCTGGGGTATTGACTGTCCAGGTGGCCTTTGCTGTTCCTTTGCCGCATCCTCGTCGGTCACTATGCGGACTGATTTGCTCTTTGATTTTTTCTTCTGAATGGGGGCAGCTACTACTGGTTTAGGCAGTTCTGGTTTGGCGGCGGTTTGTGTGGGGATGCTGACGGCGCTTTTGGTTCCTTTCTCCTCTGTGACAGTCTGTGTGAACATGGACGCTGCTGCTTTGCTTTTGGCTCCTTTCTTCTTTGTAGCAGTCTGTGTAGACACGGAGTCTGTTGCTTTGCTTCTTTTTTCTTCCTCCTTAAGAACACTGCACACCAAGTAGTGTTTTGTTTCTAAGCGTGGTATACGTGGTGCAGGCCACGCAGAGAAGACAAAGTAGAACTAACAAAACTATCCTTGACATCCAGAGACAACTCAATATTTTCAAAAACTGCTGTGTCAGCCCTAAAAGGCTGGAAAAAATAATTCTTTACTTCTCTCCCCAGAGGCTAGGTGCAATTGTTGAGGCGCCAGATGTAGCAGTCTAGACTAGGACAAGCAAAGAAAATTGAGTATATATTCCAAATTATGTTCATTGTCTCAGAAGTTATCATGCAATAGACATAATAGACCAATAAAGCAATATTTATACCATACCGTGGTCTACAGGAGCATTAAAACTGGCAGATAGTTCCCCATGTGCGAAAAAATATAGAGAACTAGGTATAAGACCCACGTAAGCATGTTGAACATCATAGCAAATAGGTGGCTTCTACAATACAAAATTATAATTCTGACTTTTCTCAGTACCTCGTGCCCCACGTTGGGCGCCAAAAATACATATGGCTTTGAAAAACAAACCAGTGGGAGACACCAAGTCAGAATAACAATTTAATAGGAAAATTAAAAATAATGGCAGAAAACTCCACTTTAAACTGACAGAGTCAGAATACGACCTGACTCCATGTTAGGGTGGTGGTAGCAGTCTGATAAGATGGTGGCTGCAGTCCTCCTGAAGGGATGGATGTGGTTTTGTTGAAGCAGTGATTCTGTAAAAGGATCTGGTCTTCCTCAGAAGGTCCAGTGGTGGCTATTTAGCTCATACTCTGGGAATCCAGTGGGAAAGGCTGCTGTGGTGTTTGAAACCTTAGATTATATTCAGGATGAAATGCTTGATTCCTCCCTGTGGGTGGAGCATCTCACAGTGGGATGATGTGTCATGTGGCAAGACACTGATGGGCCTATTAACAGGAGATAGTCCAGTATCGAGTTATCTATGAGTCATGTGGCAAGGCATTGATGGGCCCATTAACTGAAGATAATCTGGAGGGAGGAGGCAAGGAACACTGTCCCCACCTGGTTTCAACAACTCGTGAAGATGGTGATAGAATACATATTTTTGGACACATCTTACAATGTAACCTAGGAGACCCCCTTTTCCCCCTTTTTTTCCTGTTTTGATCTTTGTTAATAAACAGTTTGGTGTTTTTCACATTCATCTGCTGTTACCAATTTGTCTCATTGGTGGAGGTAAGGGGGAGGTCCTTTCCCTTTGGAGGAGACACTCATTCCAGAGCATTTCCTCTTAAAATTTTGTCTTCAAAACTGTGACAAAAGAAATTTGGTGCCCAACTTAAAGGGCACATCAAAGTGGAAAAAAAACCCCCAAAACCAAAAAACACCACAAAACATTCTTGTTTGAATCCCTTTGTATTGAGGTACAGCAGTATGAAATCACTCTGCTATTTGATTTAATAATCTTTTTCTGGAACTTAGCCATTAGTATGTGTCCACAGTTATAGGCAGTCGAGTCCCTGGCTTACACTTTTTATAAGTCAGGAATAAGAATCAGGACCACTATTTTAATATGCTTAGTGTTAGTGATTTATTGAAGTTTGAAGTAATAGAAACCATTGAGAATGTGTATGTTATGCTGTTTTTCCTTTCTGACCTTGGTAGCTTTCTTTTGGGATGTATTAGTAATTACGCCCAGTTTGTTAGGGGAAAAGCAGGGGATGATAATTCCCAGCTCTTAATCTCCTTCTTCCCCTTTAGATCTGGCATGTCACCTTTTGAAAGTGTTCAGTTTCTCCATGATGTCAAAGATACCACCTTCTTGTTATGTTATCTAGCAGTGTTCCTCAATGTCCAGCTTGTCTAAAATAAGGACTGTGATTTCCAGAGGGGTTGCCCAGACACCTGCCCCAGTTGTGGAAAATTCTAAGTGATGTGGGGTATGAGAGGACATAGGCCAGACCCTGAAGCAATTTTCTGACCCCTGAACAGATTCAGAATCCGACTGAGGTGGGGAAGTATCTGA
The DNA here is from genome assembly GCA_013396875.1 of Vireo altiloquus. Taxonomy (NCBI): domain Eukaryota; kingdom Metazoa; phylum Chordata; class Aves; order Passeriformes; family Vireonidae; genus Vireo; species Vireo altiloquus. The sequence goes on from VZRF01005755.1 coordinate 39,848, forward strand.
AGGAAAATTGCAATAAAACCGCTAATGAAAAGAAAAAGCTCACTGCAGTGTGCTGGGTCCTGGCTAACACTTATGCACACTGCTGGATACTGTAGGGCAGAAGATATGGTCAGAGGGGCAGGAGAATATGTCAGCAGACACCCTAATCACTCCAGCTGCAGCTAAAACAGATGGGGAGCTTAAACCAGTGACAATTGCCTCTGTCCAGAGAAAGAAACACAAAGCCAAATCTCTTTGCCCAGTGGATGATAATGAGCAGCCAGGACCTTCACAACCAGCAGAGAAGTCTGAACCCAAAATCATTACTGAGTTCCTGTCTATAGAAAGCCTTTGTAGCCAGAGGAAGGATTACACCTGACAGCCTGATGAAACAGCTACCTGGTTACCCGCAAAAAGAACTATTTCCTCTGGGGCCCTGGACAGCAGCAAGCCTTCGCCCAGATCAGACAGGAAATCTCTCATGCGGTAGCCCTTGGCCCAGTCAGGACAGGACCAAAAGTGAAAAACATTCTCTATTCTGCAGCTGGGAATAATGGTCTGTTCTGGAGTTTTTGGCAGAAGGTGCCTTGGTGAGACTTGGGGTCAGCTACTGGGATTCTGGAGCCAAAGTTACAGAGGGTCCGAAGCCAACTACACTCCCACGGAGAAGGAAATCCTAGCCGCCTATGAAGAAGTCCAAGCCACCTCAGAGGTCACTGACACTGAAGCACTACTCCTTCTGGCACCCTGACTACTGGTGCTTGGGTGGATGTTTAAAGGAAAGGTTCCCTCTACCCACCATGCCACCGATGCCACACTGAGCAAGTGGATTGCCCTCCTAACACAACACACTTGTATTGGAAACCTAAATTGCCCTGGGATCTTGGAAATAATCATAAATTGGCCTGAATGTGAAAGCTTTGGTCTTACTGATGAAGAAGAGCAAGAGCAAGTGACGCATGCTGAGGAAGCTCCACCATGCAACCAACTGCCAGTGGAAGAAACACGCTATGCTCTTTTCACTGACGGTTCCTGTTGCATCATAGGGATGAACCGGAAATGGAAAGCAGCTCAGATTGCAGAAACCACTGAGGGAGAAGGTGGATCTAGCCAATTTTTTGAACTTAAAGTCAGCCAGTTGGCCCTAGACATTACTGAAAGAGAGAAATGGCCAAAGCTATACCTTTACACTGATTCATGGATGGTAGCCAGTGCTCTGTGGGGATGACTGGAAAGGTGGAAAAAGGCCAATTGGCAGCGTAAGAGAAAACCAGTCTGGGCTACTGAGGAGTGGAAAGACATTGCCACTTGGGTAGAGAAGCTGCTTGTGAAAGTCTGAAAGTAGATGCCCATGTGTCCAAGAGTCAGGCTAATGAGGAACACCAAAACAACGAACAGGTAGATCAGGCTGCAAAGATAGAGGTGTCAAAGATAGATTTGGATTGGCAGCACAAGGGAGAGTTGTCCTAGCTCGATGGGCCCATGATGTCTCAGGCCATCAAGGCAGAGACAAGGCCTTCTATAAGTGGGCACATGACCGAGGGGTAGATATAACTATGGACAGTATCTCCGAGGTGATCCATGATTGTGAGATGTGTGCTGCAATCAAACAGGCCGAGCGAGTGAAGTTTCTATGGTATGATGAGTGGTGGTCCAAATACAAGTATGGGGAGGCCTGGCAGGTTGATTACATCACACTGCCTCAAACGTGCCAAGGTAGGCGCTACGATCTCACAATGGTAGAGGCCACCACTGGCTGGCTGAAAAACTGCCCTGTGCCTCACGCTACTGCCTGGAACACCATCCTGGACCTTGAAAAGCAGATCCTTTGAAAGCATGGTACCCCTGAGAGAATCGAGTCTGACAACTCACTCATTTCAAGAACAGCCTTATAAACACCTGGGTTAGGGAGCATGGTATTGAATGGGTGTACCATATCCCTTATCACGCACCAGCAGCTGGGAAGGTGGAACGGTGCAATGGCCTGCTTAAAACCACCTGGAAGGCACTGGGTAGGGAACTTTCAAAAACTGGGAGATGCATTTAGCTAAGGCCACCTGGTTAGTTAACACCCAAGGCTTCACCAACCAAGCAGCCCCTGCCCAAGCCAAACCCCTGCATACAGTAGACAAGGCCCCAGCAGTGGATGTCAGGAGACTTTTGGGAAAAACAGTGTGGATTAATTCTGCATCAAGTAATGACAAACCCATCTGTGGGGTTGTCTTTGCTCAGGGGCCAGGTTGGACATGGTGGATAATGCAGAAGGATGGAAAAACACATTGTGTACCACAGGGAGATTTGATGTTGGGTGAGAACCGCTTGTAATGTTGGAATGCCCGTATGTGTTTGTCGAATGTTGCTGCCATTGTTTGTACATACTTGTATGTATATGTATAGATGTGTCTGTTTAGAGTTGAAATATGTTAATTTGGGCATTAAGCTGATGCTATGGAATAAGGGGTGGAATGTCCTGAGTGATGTTATGAGGCTGCTTTATTCCTTAACCGTCTGCTTAATGCCCAAGGCTACTGTATCTTTAAGATGGATCCAGGGGGCGGGGCTGGAGCTGGTTCAATAGCTCTGTCCAATGGCTCTGACTCCAATGGCTCTGCGGTGCTCTGGAGTGAGTGCACCAGGGATGCTGCACTGCTCCTTTGATAGTTTTTCGTTCCCGCTAGCTTGGAAAAAGGTCGGTTTTTTTCTGGCCTCCCTCTGGCCTCCCTACCTTCCTTCCCTTCTCTCTGACCCGGGGAGCCTGTGGGGTGGCCCTGGCTGGTCCAAACCCCGAGGAAGGCCAAACTGGTGAGCAAAGGGACACAGAATTCCACCAGCTATGCCTGCTGCAAGGAGGAGGACCGGCGCCAGAGAGTCAACAGGTTTTTTTCCACCTGTCCTTCTCCAGGCTGCTGTGTGGCCTCCCCTTCCTCTTCTCCTTCCCGAAGACTGGGGGGACCAGTTGCTGGGCTGTGTATTTTTCCTTCTCTGGGCATTTATTGTATTTTGAGGTTTTTTTGTTCTGCTCTTGGGTGGGTGCGTAGGTGTGTGGGTAGAGGATAAGCTTCTGGGGTTAACATCTAACTGTTTTAGTCAATCCTTTTCGGTTCCTTGCAAGCACCCTCCTCCTCCCCCCTTTTTCTTTTTTTTTTTCCTGTTTGTTTTGTGTTAATAAACAGTTCAGGTTTTTTTACTTTCACCTGCTGTTACCAATTTGTCTCATTGGTGGAGGAGAAGGGGGAGGCCCTTTCCCTTTGGAGGAGGTGCTCATTCCATAGCGTTTCCTTTTAAAATTTTGTTTCTAAATCTAAGACAATGAAGAAATTAAAAAATAATTTATATCCCATCTGAAAAACAAAATACAGTTTATTAATGAGTTTCTTACCTCTGTAAATGAAAATGGATTGGGGGTTGATGCAAAAGGAATCAGGTTAAGTGTTTAAAGCGCATCCTTTGTCTAGTAGTTCTGCTGTGTCAGTGTTATAAACATTTGCCTATCTGGTGGTTGTGGGGGAAAATGTCATATAGAGGTAACTGCCTGATTATTTTCTCTTCTAAATACTGTTAATATAGTTCTTGCGTGTTTTTGAGAAACTTAGTAAAAACTGTGTGCTTGATAGGAGTAACTTATGATGATTTGTAGCTTCAGAAGACCTAAATTGGTTAGCACCAGCTGATTCAAGATCTTAGTTGTTGAGTTACATTTAGGATATAAGAACTTCCTTAGTTGTTTTCTGCTTCTGAATATTATCATATATAATCCTTTAAAGCTAGGACATTAAGCAAGACTGCTTGCAAGACCGCTGGGGAAAAATATATTTTAAAAGTCCCTATGGATTTTTTTTGTTTAATGGAAACAGGTGAAATCAGATTTTGTTGTATTTCAACAAAATTATTATAGCTTTCTAGGTAATGCTGGATTTAACTCCATGTATTGATTTGATAAAACTTTTTTTTTACATTTTTTGTAAACATTTTTAATTTTCCTAATACTCGTGTGGATGGATGGAATGAATATAACTGTGTTGAGGGTGAACCCACCAGTTTTCCTTGAAAGAGGAAGTTTTTCTCCAAGGTGCTGCAATACTTGTTTTAATGGCCACAAAAAGTCTTAGTAAAATGTTGTTGCAAACTGAATTAAAATTATCTGAAAATCGAAGTTCATTTAACTATTGTATAAATATGGAAGATGGAAGTCTATTTTATTTTTGCATAAAAAAGTATCCTAATGATGCATTGAGAAATTATTTGTAAATAATGAAGTTTTCTTAAAAGTGGCTTGATATAAAAATCTTGTCATTTACCCCAGTTCCTAATTCTATTTGGAACTCATGAAATTAAATTTTTTTAGGAAGATGGAAATATTCTTGATCCATCAATTTACATTTATTTTTACCTGTGAGAGATGAGGTAATATTTTGCTGAAGCCAAAACGTTAAGTTAAAGAATGGAAGTTGTTGGTTCTATGTGTTGTTGTTTGGAGTTTGGATTTGTTCTGGTTGGTTTGTTGGGTGTTGCTGTGAGCTGGGAGAGGGGCAGGGTTGAAGACCTGACTAAAAAGGAAGTAGGATGAGAGGGGAGGGGACAGAAAAGTAGGCGGTCAGGAGAGAATGTAAATTCCTGAGCACCCAGTCAACGGTAAAGAGGAAAGGGACCACCCTGGCTGGGAAGGGGTATAAAATGTAGCCATTTTGTTGGAGGGTGTGTGTGTTCAGCTTTGGGGGGAGAGAGACACACACCTGGCTCAGCTGAATCATTACTGATAAACAGTTTTCTTTTGCTTTGACAACTTTGTCCCCATTCAATTGTATCTAAAAGTTCATTTCTAACAATTTTGGGACCCGTCCGGGATCCTTGGCCTCTGATCCTGTGAATTAGGACAACAGGAGGAGGGGAAGGCATGCCCTGCTGGTTTCAGCAACCCTGACCCATTGTCGTGCCCCATGAGGGCTGCAGGTGAGACCCAGACAGGGGACTCTTGAAGCAAAAGAGGGGCAAGGAAAGGTAGAGAGAGAGAAAAGTCAGAGAAGGAACAGAGTTCATGTATATCAGCTGGTAACACCTATGCACAGGACCCCGGTAGGAAATTGGCTGTAAAACATTACCTGGGTACCTGGGAGAAGCAGGACTGAGTGAGTGTGCTTGAGAGGCAGAATTGCCTGCGAAGCAAGTGTAGAGTCCTCCTAACTGCGGTTCCGTTATCCCATGAGAAGTGCAGCCACTGAAGGGACGAAGCGAGTGGTTTTGGGAGAAAGAAGTCTTGCGGGGAATACTAGGAAATGGGCAACAGCTGCAGCAGGAAGGTCAGAAGGAGTGGAGAGGGACATAAGGTCTCCACTCTGAGCATGCCTCCATACATTCTCTTAGGGAGAATGCTCAGGAGCTGGGGACAAGAAGATCTGGCTTGTACCCCAGGGAAGGATCAGGGGAAAATGATTCGGTATTGTGTATTTGAATGGACAAAGGAACCTATTGGGGCAGACCTCTTGTACTGGCTGAGATATGCGTTGTTGGACGAATATATCAGGCACTAAATTTTTATGTAAACACGGAAGAACCCCAGAAGATAGAAGAAAGGGATTATGCTGCTTGCTGGAGAAAATATTCGTCCATATTTGTGACCAAGAGCTTAAGGGAGTTTAAAGGAGAGAGAAAGAGGGAAAAATGGGACCCCTTAGACCGCCTGCTCCCTCCCTATGTGCCTGACAGGGGACCAAATGGTCTAAATTTAGAGGAAGAAGCAGCAGAGAAGCAGAGATGATAATGGTGGGGCTGATCCCCATAAAATTCTGGATTCCCCTGTGTTGGGGTTTTAGGAGTTCTCCTTTTGTTTTTCTTTTTCTCTTAAAAATCTTTTTCCATACTTGTTCCTAGGAGACAAATTACTGGGTACTTAAGAGAGACAAAAAGATCTGGCCACAGGGACAGGGGTCCAGCTGCTACTCTTTTTTTACCTGGGGTTTTCTAGTGTAGGGCAGAGATGCCACAAGATTCGAACTGGAAAAAAAGGGATTGGGTGCAACCCCTTGCTTTCTTGTGCTCCTGGCATTTGGAGGGGAGAGAGAGGCTGTGGTCACTGTAGGGAGAATTTGTCACTGCTGCAGGGTTCTGCCTTCTGCTACTTTCCTTCTACTCTGAGTGGAGCTCAACTCCACTCTCACTGGAGTGGCTGTTGCACTGGGACCCCATTTAACACCCTACCGCACTAAAAGAGAGACCTTTTCACCATCTGCTCGGTTGTCTCAGGGGACCCTGGGATTCCAAGCCCACTTTTCTCTGCCACACTGAGAGCCCAGCTGTGGCTGTCCTGCCCTCCCTGTTCCTTTGCCACTGCTCTGAGTCTTCGCTACATTGTAGCCCCGCACCCCCTGCCTGCCAAGACATCCGGGATTCCCTCTGCAGCAAGAGCTTGATATATCTTGTCAAAGACTGGCATTTTGTATTTGTTCCTGTTGTTCCAGCCTAGTCTTCCTGCGGGTCCTGCTGGGACACCAGGATCGGCTGCCCCTGGGGGCTTGTGAAGCAGCTTCTCATCTGCCGTTACTGCGTGGTTCCCAAGCTTGCTCTGGAGCGCCTCCTGCAGCTGTGGGGGAACCATTGCACCTGCCCTACTCACTGGGAGCCACCAGCACCCCTGCTGGCTGTGAGCATCACTGCACCACAGGGGAAAGTCCCTGACAGCTGAGAAGGCTGTCACTGGGTTCCTGGTTCTGTTTGTTGTTAATAGTGTAGTTGTTATTGTTTGTTTGCCTTGTTTTATGTATATGTGTGTATGTATGTTGGTAAAGAACTGTTATTCCTATTCTTCATATCTTTGCCTGAAAGCCCCCTTAATTTCAAAATTTTAATAATATGGAGGGAAGGGGGTTGCATTTTCCATTCCAAGGGAAGCTCCTGCCTTCCTTAGCAGACACCCATCTTTCAAATCGAGACACCCTAAAATAGCAAATCTATGTGGTGGGGCTGGTCTCCACAAAATGGTGGACCCATGTGGTGGGGCTGGTTTTACTGAAGTGATAAAATCTCAAAATAGGACCCAGTAGTCCCTAATCCATATACTTTACTGAGCAAGATTTTCCATAATCATGTGTAGTTCAATGTAATTGACTTGAAAGATGCATTTTGGACATGTGCACTAGCGAAAAACAGCAGAGGTATACTTGCCTTTGGATGGGAAGACTCTACTACTGGGAGAAAGCAACAGTTACAATGAACCTCTTTACCACAGGAACTTAGAGAATCTCCAAATTGGTTTTGGCACATTCTAGAACAGGTGCTTGAAGAGTCCCCTGTAGCAAGCTGGATAGCTTATAATGAGTTAATGAGTCAATGGCAAAGAGGCAGGAAGGGTCTTTGTTTGAGTTCCACTGAGATGTTTATTCCAGCTGCACACATGGAGCGTTCAGTGACAAAGACAAGCTTCATGGGAAGGGTCTGGGTTTAAGTATGGGGGTGGTAGAGGTGGAGAGAGCATCAGGGGGCATGGAGGCAGTACAAAGGTGGGGTTAGGGTATGGAAGCCAATGGGGAAATAAAGGGGAGTGGCTGGGGAACAGGGGTCTGTGGGGGGGAGACCAATGGGGTTGACTGTGGGAGCAGAACAGGGGTACATTAGCGTAACAGAATAGAGTATCCTGTGAGAGAAGCCTCTTGTGTCTCTCTAACTTGGGGAGTGCCTCTCAGGGTCCTTCCCTCCCAGGGGTCCTCCGGGCCCCTTGTGCGGCAAGCTCACCAGCCTCCACAATGCCCCTTTAATTGTGTCTAAAAGTAAGTTCATTTCTAGCATACCTTTCTATGAGAAGAGAGGCTGTTGGCTCTTACCTTAGTATAATATCTATTTTTAATAGAAAACAACAAGACAAGTGGTCTAAAATGTGTAGTCATAATAATATTGCATGGTGTTATAATGTGACCTCTGTGACCTTTGCAGAAATGTGTTTGTGCGGCATATTGAGAAACTTGGATTCACTTTTTGGGAAGCCAAATAGAATTTAAGTGTTGATAGGTGTTTTTTTGGTTTTGTTGGTAACCTTTCAGTTGGTTTACTTTAAAATGTGCTAAATGATTTAAGTGTCTAAGATGTTATTTAGGTTGTATTGGGGCTGAGTCTAATATGGTTTGTTAAATTGTTCGCTAATGTTAATTAAGTTAACTTGCGCCATTGTACAAGTATAGTGTTTCAGTGTGGACACTGGATGGGGCTGGGCTGAGGAAAGGCAGTGAGGGGAAGCATCTAGAAAGAAGGATGAGACGTCACAGATTACATCACCTCTAGTAAAGCAGGATTGGACAACGATAATGACCAATCACACTGGGAGTTGGCCAAATGATTGGTCAGGAATGCAGCGTAGAAACGGACCAATCAAAACCCCTAAAAACGAGCCCTCCTGATTGGTGCATTCCTGATCCCCTCTAAGGCTATAAAAGGACACTTCCAGGGAGGGGCGGGATCCTCCTGAGGCACTTCATGAGGCTGACGGAGCACCCAGCATGGCGCACACTTTTAAGCTGTCTGCTTTGTCATTTGGGGTCTCGGGCTTATCTTGGGCCCCAGTTCTCAGACAAAGAAAGTTGTTCTTTCACATCAATAACCTAGTTAACCTTCCAGAAAGGTGACTAGCCTGTTTATATAAATTTTGTTTATAATAATTTTCTGGGGGAACATCCGGGATAGCCACACCCAGGGGCAGTCCCGAGGAAGGACAGCGAAGGTGAGACGCGTCTGGCTGATTTCAGCCGCCCAGAGTTAGATTTCTTTGAGACCGTGGACTGTCTGCTGGTTATACCCGAAGAACAACTGAGGACTGGACAAACCAGACCCAGAAGACCCTCTGAGAGGGAGCGGGACTGGCTGAGGACTGAGTGTTAGGCGAGTGGGGGCACAGCAAAAGGAGTGCAAGCGAGTGCTGTGTGTGTGAGAAGGGGGGCCGGCAGCCGGACCCCTGGAGTGAAAGTGGACCCCTAAAAAGGGGGAAGCGGTTGGAGAACAAGTGAGTGTACTCCAAGGGACCCCCGGGGCGGGGGAGTCCCTAAGACTGGCCCCTTACCCACATAGGCTTCCATTCTCCTGGTGTAGAGGCACGGTGCAGGAGCTCCGAGGGATGCCCTAGTCAGGGAATCAGTGGTGGAGGTTAGGTTGGGACAATCCTTGTAGAGAGGAACCTCTGGGACCCTACTTTCCAGGACAGTGACAGGCATTGGGGCAGCCAGCTGGAAAGAGTGGAATTTGCCTGAACCTTTGGGTTGGTAGAAGCCCGTGCACAAGATGGGGCTGACCAAAGGGAGGG
>VZRF01005762.1:607-98811 GCA_013396875.1 Vireo altiloquus
TTCCTCCGGGGGAATAAAGAGCTGCGTGGGAAGGACCCGTCTCGCTGCATTCATTCGCCTGCAGCTTTAACTTAGAACTGGCTTGGGTGTAAGCCTGCAGTACCCCTGGGGCGGCTGCTCGTGTCTCGGCAGCCGCCCGGACTCTGATCCGGAGGGGTACACCCCGACCGCTTGTCTCTCGGCAGCCACCCGGACTCTGATCCGGAGGACGTCTGCCTGCGGGAAACGAGGGACACAGGCACCCTCCAGCCGCCCGCAATGGGTCTGTGCATGGGCAGGATGTTCTGACCCTGAACAACACTACTGATGGCCTAGTTTATAATCAGAGTATATGATAGACCTCATTGAACTCATTCCACTGATGTATGATTTCTAAGGAAACACCCAGGAATGGAAAAGCTGCACAGGGCAGTAAAGCTCTGTAAAATGCCACCATTTACGACCTGTCTCTGTATGCAATGGCACTGGTGCAGGAGGTCAATGACCCTGGCCCAGTTGTCCAGTTTGAGCAAAAACAAGTCCCTTTTAGTATTCCCTCCCTCCCTCCCTGCCCAAAAGTCATATTTTGGACTTAGTTCTAACAATGTGTCATCATTCTCACTCTTCCCTCCCAGCCCCTGGGAATACGAATTCATTTATCTTAGATAAATTTTCACACTAGGAAAAAATAAAAATTACTAGAAGCAGAGGATAAATTTATGACATTATGCCCACATCCCAAATGAATGGAACATTTTACAACTTTAACAGGATTCATAACTGAAACACATCATATTTTGACTATAACAGCATGAATGATTCTGACATAGTAAGTTCTCATTAAGTGACACATGAACAATGATATTATCTGACCTACTATTTATTCGCAGCAAGATATGACATCTTCCTTTCACAATTATATATTGTAAGAGTCACAGCCACACAGAAGTCACACAAATAAAACCACTTTGAAAACTGAATTTTCCCCTAGTCACCATCACTCATGTCATTCATCTTCTTTTAGCTCTTGCCAACAGAAATGCAGGACTATTTAGAGTGGCTGAGAGTGAAAGCCTTCCTGCTGGGCCATATATTCCCACTCTGTTGTACTGTCTTCAAACTGCTAAACCCATTCACACTCACTCTTGTCTACATCAGTTACTTACATCCCTCTGAAGACTCTGTCTGCTTTCCTAAAATTTAAATCTTTTCTTTTGAAAAGAATAAAGACGACCATCAGTAAATGTACCAACACAGAGACATCTTGTCGTGCTGGAATCAATGAACTGAAACATTTGCACAGCATTCTGTAATCAAAGAACTACAATTCTTTGACAGTCCATTTTATGAAATTGGATCACTTCAGATACAGATTGGATCACTTCAGATACAGATGGAGTAAGTTCAGTCAATCTGAAAGCAGCTTCTGATTCAGCAGTGTGCCCTGGCAGCCAGGAGGGCCAAAAGTATCCTGGGAGCACCAGGCACAGCATTGCCAGCCAGGCAAGGGAGGGATTGTCCTGCTCTGCTCTGCACTGGGGCAGCCTCACCTCCAGTGCTGGGGCAGTTTTGGGTGTCACAATGTAAGAAAGGTATCAAGTTCCTAGAGAGTGTCCAAATGCCCAAATGGCCACAAGGAGGGACCAGGGTCTTATGGGGAAGAGCAGCTGAGGTCACTTGGTCTGTTCAGCCTGGAGGGGACTGAGGGGAGACCTCAGTGCAGTTACAACTTCCTCATGAGAGGAAAATGGGGGGGCAGGCACTGATATCTCTCTGTGGTGACAGTGACAGGACCCGAGGGAATGGCCTGAAGTTGTGTCAGGGGAGGTTTAGGTTGGATGTCAGGAAACAGTTCTCCACCCGGAGGGTGGCTGGGCACTGGAACAGGTTCCCCAGGGAAGTGGTCACAGCAGCAGCCTGACAAAGCTCAAAGAGCTTTTGGACAATGCTCTCAGGCACGTGGTGTGACTCTTGGGGATGGTCCTGTGCAAGGCAGGGAGTTGGACTGGATGATCCTTGTGGGTCTCTTGCAATTCACCGTATTCTGTGATTCTTGATATCATTCTAGTGACCTCTGAGTGTGATTCTCAGGAAAGCTAAGTGTCCATAACATCAACTTAAGATAATGAACACATTAAGAAGGGAGACTTAACATATCCAGGTACTTCCGTCAGAACAGATGTACTACTTTTTCAATCATTTGCATAAAAAATGCTCAAAAAGACTGTTCTATGGTCTTAGAGCACTCACAAAATAGATACCCTCAGGTTTTTTTGCTGTCTTATCTTCAGACATGTCTGCTTCCTATTTCTGTGATCCCTTCAAGGCCTGTAAGAATCGATGTAAAGCAAGACATACTCCAGTACACCTACTACAGTAAAATTGCAGGTTAGTAACAATATTTTAATAATGTATTAACTCTTCCAACACACAGTTTGTATATTCAAGAACTAAAAAACATAAATGGACCTGTTTACCTCTAGCAAGACATGAACTACAGCAAAGACTCACTGATCTTGAGACACAATACAAACTTCTTCCCAAGAAATCAAGACAGAGGATATTAGATTTCATAATCCAAAAAACAAGTAATCTAAAACATGGCGACATAATTTTGACACCTTAAGAGCAGAATTTATCTTTGTCTTATGGATCTCTGTTACATTCTTCAATGTTTGTAATGAGATCCTTGCTGCTACGGTGTTGGAAATCAAGAGAGGGAAAAGACAATGTATAATCATTTACACTATGAATGACAGCTCTTTAGAAGTTTATTTAGGATTACATGGGTAATGTGACTAGTATAGATGTCTGGGAGAAGAGCTATTTATGTTGTGAAACTACAGCCTGGGAATTTGGAAGCTTTTGTTTTTTGGGTTTTTTCTTGTTTTTGCCACATACTTTTGCACCATTTTGAATTGTTTTTACCCAAATAGACTGTTCTAAATGGAAGGGTTTTTCATCTCAGCTCGTGAGTGAAACCATTAGAATTCGGACAGGATTTATTACTTTTATGAAGCAAACAAGGCATGACCTGGAGAGTTTTGGGACACTTTTCTTCGGGCTTTGTACATGCTTGGGGCCTGGATCATTGCAAGGAAATTAAGAACATTTTCCACCATCTATACGGCAGTATCTAGCCAGAATAAAATACATGAGTCAGTTCTATCTTCTGGTGTACCAGAACCTCAGAAAAAAACCTGTCAAACCCACACTTAAAGAGGTCTTTCCTAGATACTTAAAAAAATAGCTAATCATCATATCTGACCTCCTACCTTCTTTTCTTTTTTTTTTTAGTAAATCACATGAAAGTGAATAAATGAATTAATGACAAAATTAGTGACACAGTCTGATACAATACCCCAAAAGCATTGATCGCTTTTGCAAGCTTTTACTGAAAAATGCTTTTTCATAAAAAGAACCAAGGGAATTCTTTCACTAGAACAAGCCTATACTATTTATACATGGAGTAAACAAGATAATATCCTTGTTAGAATTTGGTCGGAAACAAGATGTTTTAAACCTGCTTTTTTTTTTTTTTTTTTACAGAATTCCCTTCACAAGTCATGTAGAGAATGCAGAGGCACTCCGAAGAAAGGGACTTGACCTTTAGGTTTATTAGTGGAAGCATTCACATTGCAAATAAGTGAAAAACATGCAGCATTTCTTAGGGATTTTCTTTTGGCTGATTTTGCTTTACATGTACTCACACTCAAGGCAGCTGGCCCTGGAGGTCCTGCATCTCCCTAGTTAAAACAGGAGAGGAAGTAAATCAACAATCTCTTTAGTTATACATATTTAACCTCTAGACCTTTTAGAGAATATGCAGCACTGCAGAAGTAATTTCAGTACAATCATCAAACATGTTGATTATGAAAACATGCGAGTAAAGTGATATTCTTCTCCAGTAATGGCATAGATACACACAGTTCACCACAGGTTAAGAAAAAAAAAAAGCCAGGCCTCTGCATAAATGAATCACAGCTTAAAAAAAGCAATCCTTCAAAACATATTTCCATATGTCAAGTTGCAAGCTGCAGCTTACATGCACAAGGTGGCCACTGAAGTCAGTGTGATAGCTCGCATATGTAAAGACATCTTGCTGTGTAAATATCCACAGAATTAGGTCACTGAGGTACAAATCACATCTGAGACCTTCAGCTTTAGTTCATGGTGGCAAGCTAGTGAACGCAGAGAGCAATCCAGAACACCAAATTTAGGCTCCTGTTTAGAAGTCCTTTTAAAATTCGCTGTGATAAAAGGTACTTGTCTCTAGCATTTACAGTTGGCCTGTGCTCATATTTTTCAACCCTTAAGTTGCACAAATGGCAGCAGTGGGTGTTTGCCACACGCAGTTATGGCAACGCATTCAAAATTGAAGAATATCATGCACACTCACATATACATACAACTTAATAGATTTAAAAGGTACCTTTTCTCCTTTTGGCCCAGTCACACCAGGACTACCAGGGTCACCTTTTAGTCCCTGAGCAAGAAAAGAAATGCATATTTGTTGTCATCCGTGAAAAACGTTGGACTGTGAATCCTGTAGCACTGTGAATTAGTATATACTAAACAAATAGGCCTTAAAATTCTATTATGCTATTAGTACTTTCTCAAAATTCTTTATTTTATTATTTTGTGAACAGACAAACATTCATCAAAGACCACATGTGTCTTCAACACATAATTAAACATATGAAGCCAATCTACTTTATTGTGCCCCATTATGGCAAGTAGTGAGTAAAAATGCAAAGTTCCTTTGCAGTCCTGGTAGGTTTGTGTCTTTCATGGCCAACAAAGATAAAATAGAATATTAGAGAGAGTGCTAGTACATTCACTTGAAAGCTGCTGAAATTGGGAAAGATGCAGAGGTGGACAGAGAACTTCAGATTTTGTGTTTCAAGTAGCAGCACTGAACAGGTAAGCTCCAGGAAGGTACAGCTCAGAGCTGCTGCACATCTTCCAACACTCTCATTTTCACCAGTGTTCAAAAAGGCAATTAGAGAAATAATCGATTCCTTCGCTCCTCCTTCTTTACTTCTGCCTTCCACTGGAGAAGCAAACAGAACTGCCTAGCCTTGCACATCACATACACAGCCATTTCATGCTCACAGGATCAGAGTGGTTTGGGTTGGATGGGACTTCTAAAGATCACCTGGTTCAACCTCTCCTGCAGTGAACAGGGACATTGCCAACTGGATCAGGTTGCTCAGAGCTCGATGGGGCATCTACAGCCTCTCTCAGAAACCTTTTCCTGTTTTCACCATTTTCATTGTAATTTATTTCCTACTTACAACTAGTCTGAATCTACCCTCTACAATATCTCTTATACAACTCTTCCACTAAGAAGTTCTCACCAGAAGCACTCAAAAAACCCCTGTAAAATATCTTTAGTACCCAGCTCACAATCTTTGTCGTCTTCTCCTTGCTGCAAAACAAATGGAAAAATGACAAAATATGCCCAGAAAATTCAAGCCATTTTATAGCAATGAATGAACTTAATTCACATGTTGAACTAACCTACCAGGAATTCATTTTTATTCATTTTATTATTATTTTTATTTAAGCCAAGGGATTTGTCTTGTGCCTTCCCTCTGATCACTGCTTTTGTGGCATGAGAGACTGAGTGTATTTAAAATCAGAGACACCTCTACTAGTTCAAAGATTTTACTTAGAAATGAAATGGCAACAATATAGGCAATACAAGACCCAATCATAATGAGATACTGCACAAGTAGGCCACCATTATTATTCTGGAGGTTCAATAAGTCAAGGATAGAAAAGATTCATTTACATCTGAATTAGGGTTTACAAACTAAGTTCTTCCCAGCTCCCTTTTTGTCCTTGCAAAGTCTCTTCCTCAGTTTGCAATTATTAGGAAGATAGAGACAACTGGCACCAGAATGGTAACTAACATCTGTGCTTTGGTGGGTACAGAAACATGAAATCAGTGAGTGTTCTAAATACTGCATATTTGTGCAACTTCACTTCCTGCTAAAATTACATTAATTCACCATCTGGAAGGAACATCATTTAGAACTATACGAGGGTTTAAGTACCCACTTTGGATTAAATTTGTGGTTGTTGTAAATACCCCTGATTTAGCTTTGATTTGTTCTTTATTAAGCTTGCCAAATATGTAATAGTTAAATCACAAGTAGTTTTGTTGTTTGAACTTAAAAATTGTAATAGGCAGATGGATTCAAAAATCAAGCCAAAAAATTGCCTTCTTTTTACAATCTGCATATTTATGACATAGCTTTAATATTGTCTCCATTTGCTACATTTTATTTCTACCTCCTTCTGAAAGACTGCATAAACCACAATCCATATTCTTAATGCCATTTTAGGGATTTTTCAGGTATGTGAACTGTATGGATTTGGTTCAAAATCAATACTAGCAAATCAGCAGTGGAACAATAGTTATGAGTTTAGGAATTAGCTCTTGGGCTGTATGCTCACAGAAGACAAAAGATAAGGCTAGAAAAAAAATCTGCAACTTACAGATGGTGACATATATCTGTGTGTCTCTACTGAATAGAAAAGGCAACTGCAGATGAAAGATACTGAGCCTGAGCCATGCACTGTCAAACTATGAACCTTATTTTTTCCTAATTGCTGTGTTTAAAGCTTTCAGTAATGTTCCTGGTAGAGCACCTCAGTGAGGTGTACAGCCTGACAGGTACTGCAGAGATGATGACCTCAGCAATTGACCTCAAATAAAAAGGACAAGGGGAAACAACTTGTCTTACAAGAAACCTCACAGTGTTTGAAGGAGGATTTTTAAGGACCTAATGTTGTAGACCCATTAGAAGTATTTCTGGGTCTCCTACACATCATATATGCATTGAAAAAAATCTTATAATCTTAATACATTCCAGACATAGTCAATGCTTGCAAAAAACACCTCTGGGACTGCACCATGAATATTCTGCCCTACAGTCACCCTTTTGAAGCTGTTGAGAGGTTTAGCTGCTGCTCACTGTCTCTGAAATGCCATAAGAAGTGGCATTTCATTCCTGTGCCAAGTCAAATCTGTAGCCCCTTTTAGCACAGTCCAGTAAGGTATCCTGTCTCTGGAAGAGACCAGAACAGAATGCTTTAGTAAAATGAATGTGGTTATCTAAATAGATGTAATTTGGATGATTTTAGACCAAGCCTTAAGTTAGAAAAGCTCATTTTCTTCCGTGTTTTAGGAGAACAAGGTCAGTTTTGAAAACAAACAAATTACTATTGATCTAAGGAGCCTGTGACCAGATTCGCCAGAAATTCAAGAACAGATTAAAAATTCCAGCAGCTCTCATAACAGAGAGCAAATTAATTGAGTATTGTATTCTATCCCAGTCTAATTCTAGCTTTTTTGGACCAATATAATAATATACATTTGTGATATGAACAGTTGATGCATTTTTCTCCTCTAAAAGGACTAAAGCTTGGTCTTTTTACAGGTCGCAATAAACTTACATTATGGTTCCTCTATGGAAGCCAAAGTATAAAGGAAGCATTAGAATATGTATGTATAAGGTCAATTCAAAGCTAACATGATAAAAAACACTGAAAACAGCAGAAATGAGAAATGTTCTAGATACATATATAAAGTAAAACCGGTAACTGTAATACAATTTCCAACTAACAGAGAAATTACTGGAACAAGTATATCACAAATATCAGTAAGGGTGTGAATTGCGGGTCACTGGGGGAAAGATGAAATTAGAAGCACTGTTTTTGTTTGGAGGGGATGACAATGATATTTCTTCTGGTGGAATGAAAGAAAACCAGACAAAACAGGTAAAATGTACCACCAGCTGATTCCAGGTACTCTTCTCAATGAAAAGATGCAAAGGTTGGCTGGAGCCCAACCAGAACCCTCCAGCAGTTGCTAGCAGGAGCCAAATGTTGCCTACTGGAGTTGCACCCATTTGTACAGCATAAACTATGGTGCACACATGTGGCAATGGAAAATGCAATAAGATTGCAATAATATTTTTAGGAGAACAGGTTTTCAACTCTAAAAGACATCTTTTGGGGAAAACATAATTTGTTTTTTGCAATTCCATCGCCTTCATTAGAGTAATCTGGTTCAATGTGACATGAGGTTGAAATCTCCTAGAACAATACATATTATCTAATGTACTGGAAATACAGTACACAACTCAACAGTCTAGTCAACAATGTGCAACCACATTATTATAGATCAGATCAGTTATCCTACTGAGTAACCAAATTTGGAAATACTCTAACCACTAAGAAGAGTACAACATTTTCTTCACAGAGCAGCCTTAAAATCTAAGTTAACAACAACTCCAAAGTCAGCTGTACAGTGTCAACCTGTATATGTTGGGATAACTCTTCAAATTTAGCAAAGTGTTTTCATACCTCCAAAGATTATACTTTTTTCAGTTTATGTCTCATGTAATTTTAAAAACTGCCACTGCTCTTTTCTCTAATTTCCATTAATGGAATTCCAAAATTTCAAGTTGGTACATTACTAGAATTTACTGGACCGTAAATAACATATATTATCTCCTAATACAGAGATAATTTTCAGAGAAAATTCTCCTGACAGAATTTTCAGACTCTTGATATAAACAAATATCATCACCAGCCCAATTTTTTCAAGCAATATGTGTCTTCCCTTCCTATCCACATATTTCCTTGCAATGCTAATACTAAGAGTTCAAGATTAGAGGTTCAGACCCTTAGGGTGTGAAGGTAAACAACTATTACTATTATATCAAGACACTGGATCCCTCAAAAAATGTTCATACTTCTGTTTACCTTTTCCCAAAAACATTAAAATAAAAAGGTCTAATATGTTTTCCACCCTTTCATTAAAAACCTGAGAATCTTTTGTTTCTTACTGAACTTTAGAAGTCCATCCTTTGACATCAGGTCTGGAAAGAATGACATCAGGTATGTAAAGACCTTTTATGTAGGAAAGTTTTAGAAAAGTCACTTTTGGTATTATGTTCCCCAAAAAGAGAAATAAAAAATAACTACTTAAACACATGGTTTAATGAATATACTCGATTTTAATTTCAGATTTGTTTTACTTTTTTTTACCCCTTACAAGAAAGACACTATTCCTCCACTAGCTACGCATGACACATGCTGACAGATATGATAAAATTTGCTGGTTTGACTTACTTTTGCTGAAGGATTTATGTCAGCAAAATAGTAATTAGCAGCATGTCATGACATTCATTCCTACCTGCACCACTGATCACGAGAACAACATGACTCAAAAAGAGTCTAAAAGTTTCAGTGATAAAGATTTTCTTTTCATTTCAGTTTAACAGGCAGATATATGGATATAACAGAGAACTTATTCCACAGATACTTTAATGGATATTTATATTGCAAATTTGTCCTTATTCCACACAGGCTATGAATGTTTTTATCAGAGTTTTTTTTCAGGTAGCGTGTCTATGAAGCTCCATTTGTTACAGTGATACAAATGACAGCATTATTACAGAATCACAGAATCATTAAGGTTGGAAAAGGTTTCCAAGATCATTGAGTCCAACCTTTCACTGATAACTACTTTGTCAACTAGACCAGACAATTCATAACTCCTCAAAAGCAGACAGGTCTGACACCCAACTATAAAATAAAATATCCAAAAGAATGGTGAAGGGAAACAACATCTTAAAAAAAATATAGGATTTTACTGGCAACAGTGTGGCACCTTAGTTTAATGCCAAGTGGCTAGAAGAGTCTCAAGGGATGAAAGAAATACTACTCCAGCAAACTGGCTGTTCATCCTATGAAAGCAAATACCTACTTACAGACATGGGCATGTACTACAGGAAGGCTATATTAGTAATATATTAAGTTATTTATAACTACTCCTTAAGAAACTAAAGACAATGGCAATCACTTTAGTAGTATTTATAGTAAGCATTCACCCTGTCAGATGGATTTTGAATAATGTCCCAGGCTGGGACACAGCATTGTAGATCTTGGCTCAGATTACTGGAGACATAAACCTGGAGATGTGCAGAACACTTAAATATATTCACAATTCCTGCCTCGAAACCTGGTTCCCAGTGAAATTAACTGAGCCAGTTAGCACAACCAGTGAGATAAGAGGGAATTAAAACTTTCTAGGTATATCATCATTACAGCCTAGTCTCCAAATCAGGTCTGGCTTCCCCTCTGTCACGCTACTTCTTTCTAGCAAGAACTTTCTGTGCAGCTAAGAAAACACAAGTAGCAACAGCAAGCAAAAGTTTTCTGTGACACCTACTTTTCTGATTTTGATTAAAATACATTCAAATATGTTTCTACCATTTGTTCAAGATAAAATGTTCAGTCATCATCTTCAAGTTCTTGTGAGGATGAAAACCCTCACTCCCCCAGGCAGAGACAACAGCTGCCAGCAGGCAATGCCACTAGCTTGAAGTGTTTTCAGGCTCTTTCTACAGCACTGCAGGTTATACCAATGTAAGTAGATTAACTTGATTATTTCAGAAATATCAGATGTTACCTTTCTGTTTGCAAAACAAGTTAGAGAGACGCTGATAGCAACCAAGAGTCAATGTTACACAGTTCTGTAAATTTAAAGACTGGCATCTCCAAGCACAGTGATAACTGAATTCAAAGCATTTTATATAAGTGTTATTAAAAAAGAATTATGTGTGCATTCAAACAATACAATGTTATACTGCCACATGCAGTTTTACTTCTGTTTTAATGTTTTAATGACATTACCCATAGTAATAATAATCTGCTTTATTGACCCACTGCAGCCCTTCAGTAAATATTTAAAAATATGAATGTTCAGTATTTTTCACTTTCACGGTGCCACTATGTTAAATATGTCCTAGAGTTAATCAGATACTTGGTATATACCTTACTCTTTCTAAAAGGTTGATGGAACAAGATCTCATGTAGTAAAGGAGATCATGTAAGACCAACACAGAAATGTCACCAGAGCTATGGAAAGAAACACAGATGTGTTTTTTCCATGCTGTCAGCATATATGTATGCATGACAGAAGTATATGGTTCACCTTTGCAGACAGGCAGGCTACAAGAGAATACCTCTTTGAATGCCTAAATGTAGTTTCAGCTTAGTACATAGTATATGTTCTCACATGAAGGACATCCACTATTACTTAAAAATAGCCTGATTTACCCAGCATTAAATTATAATTACGTAAAACAGGAAAAATATTTTTATGGTTAGAGTGTGCATAGAAAGCCAGATGATGGAAGAAGTGTCATAATTATGTAGTCTGTTTTACTGCATTTTTAGTAGACCCAGCTAGACAACCACAGTATTTTTGTGCTAAATGATGAACCTTGGAAAAAGTGCTAAAAAAGTATTGCTAAATTTTTTTCCCAAATCCTGTGTCCGGATTCTAGACCTAATGTCAGTCATTCCCCATCTGTGAGATACTCTCTGCCTGCAACAGCAATTCTATGCAACAGGAGAGCCAAGAGTATCCAGCATTAAAACCTAAAGCCAGGGTAACCCCCATCAAGGTCAAGAGCGAGAAGGACAGGAAGAGGGTATAAAGCAAACAGCTTGCTTGACTTAATTATTATGGTTTTTTAAATCTTGATTTTTGAAATCATGATGGTTATCTATTTTAGTATTTCATTGTAAAAAGAAATCTGATTTTTTGCCCTCTCATCTTGGTTTCATATATACAAAAAAAAAAGAAAATTTAAAAATAGGCAAAAGTAAGGTTTATGTTATAGTCAGGCCTATAGTGCAGGCTCAGGTGCAAACTTGAATGTGAACTCAGTCATCAGGATTATCCCATATTTTTAGATACAGGTTTATGCTACCTTTAACATAAATCAGTCCAATTAACTAAGTAGGCAGTGAAATCTGGCAGTGAAAATAAAAAAGTTAACTTTTGATTCTATCACAATAACTACATGGCAAAACGAGTGATCCACCGAGGAATGGCTAACAGGTTGTGTATTTTATTTTTCAATGTGTATTTTATTTTGCAGCAAACCATAGCTTTACCTTGCCTCCAAAATTTTCCTTTCCAGCAGATTATCTAAAAAGGAATGATTGTCATTTATATCTTGTTTAATTGCAATGCTTGTTTCTGTTTATCTCATGAGTTATAAGCAGAAACATCATGGAACCTACCACATCCTTATCCACAGCCCTTCTTACATGAAGCCCTAAGAACTCCTGTGTCACACTCTTTTCCCCTATCATCTTGTGGATGTTAAATCTCCAGGCATACACAATTTCTAAATCAATCATTGTCCTTACATAAAGTCTGAATTACATTTCCTAACCATTCACCCAAAAGTTTGTAACTTGACTGTTACAAACAGTCCATTTACCTCTGTTCCAGGAAGGCCTTCTGGTCCTGGTTCTCCTTTATCTCCTTTTTCACCCTAAAAGAATGAATATTTATTTTATTATATATACTCAAGACAAATACTAACCCACTATGCTTTTTAACAGGAAAAATATTTTACCATTCTGTCTATTCTACATATACATTGCTGGCTGCACAAACCAAACTATTTCTTACATTCTAACAGAAATTCTTTCCAAATAAATGTCCCTGAAAAATGTCTAGCACTCTGATAGGTACAGTTCTCTGTAATTTATAGATTCATTGAACATCCATAAAAACTCACCACAGAAGAAAAATATTCTTGTCTCTTGCTGTGTTTCAAGAACAGGGTGGTGAAACAGAAATTTACACCGGGGAACAGCTTAGTTTTTGAAAATCTTAATATTATGTTAATTTTTTTTTCATTCTGAGACTCGGTTTTGTTATCAGATGCTTAAAGTAAGTGTTTATGTAAAAAGTCTTCAATATTGTCATCTGTCTTTGACTCATACTGGTATATGGTTCACTATTTGCATTTGAAAAATGGTAACAACTTTCATTCTGAAAGTTTTCTGACAAGTATGAATATGAACAATGTTAATCAAAAGAAAAAATATGGTGGGAAGGTTACTTCAGAATCGACTGTAGCTGGTTCCTGAGATTTTTCATGAAACACTGACTACAAAACACAATAATCTTTGTAGAATACATGAAAGAATTCAGTTCTGTATTAACTCTAACAACCATGCTATTCTACTTAAGACATATTTCATCAAAGTGAATAAAATACACCTGCCAAAGAAACATAATATAAGGGAGAATATTTTCCAGAAGCAACAAGCCTAAAGAGCTCTATAATTGCATCTCTGTCCCTCAAATGAAATTTGTCAAATCAAAATAAGTAATCATAAAGTAACATAATTTTGATAGAAGTGTGAGGATTGACTTAATTAGAGTCCAAGCTCTTCATATAAACCAAAGAAAATAAAGAGCTCTCCACCGAATTTCCATTTTCTCCAGGGGACTAAATTTGTTTGAGCAGAACCTATTCATTATACCAGCATCATCTTCATAATTCTGTTAGGTAAGTGGCACTGAGCTGAGATCATTCAGCTAACTCCATTTGTGACACAGCCTTGATTCAGAGCAATTCCTCCCGTGGCAATGACAGAGGGCATTTTCATCTAATCATCAGTTTTGAAAAGGGGTTTGTATGAGCTTTGTCAAACAACTGAAGCCTACTAACAAATTAGCAGCAGCAAACTGTGAATTTAATAATCCCACTCACAAGATGGCTTTGCTGGTTCATTGTTTCCATTTTAATATATCCTGTTGATAAGAAACTCAATGCTACACATTAGCTTGAATCATAATGTTACTTGTTTTCCCTCAAGTATTCCCTTTCTTGCTGGTCAAGCCGCGCCCCTTAAAAAAACCTCCACCAGATAAATCTGTGCATTCACTGCAAAAATCAAATGACACCAAACAGCTATAGGAATTTAACACTTATTGTTTTAGTATGTTTAACAGATATAGGAATTTAACACTTATTGTTTTAGTATGTTTAAACTATGGAGTCCTCTTTGTTCTATGGATTAAGACACTGGTTGAGACAGTAATTTTCTTTCACTGTCAGTTTAAAAAAAAAACCAGTTGAAATCCCAGGCGTACTATTCCTTTCTAAATAGCTCGCTTAAACTTTTAAAAGAACTGCAAAAGTAACATTTTACTTTTCATCACTGTGACATACTGAACATTTAATGCTGCTTTCAGGATATTTCAACTAGTATCAGTTACACTGCTACAATCTTGCAACAGTTATCAAGGTACATTCATATATTTGACATAATATCTCCTGAATATATTTCTAGAAGATTCACAAATCATCCCAATTTATGGAGCTGTTTTTTTCTTCTATGGTTTGTGTATCTGCTTTCACACTTTAAGAAAAAAATGACGCACATATATACAGATTTGCTTCAGAAGCAGTAGCATCCTGTAAATGCCTTGATGTATAGGTGGAAACCTAAGGTAAAAGTATCTTGTCAGAATTTGTTGTGCAACATCTACATTGACACAAAAAGCTAAACAGAGAGCCTAACTAAAAGATGACCGTCCTCTCACCCTCACTTATCATTTGCCTTGATGTGAGATGCACAGGATGTGTTGGTGAATGTGCCTTTTCCTCTTCCACAGGCAGACAGTAACTTCAAAATGCCGCCAGGCATCTCCAGACACGTACAAGTGTGGCTGGTGAATGCGGGGAAGAAAGAAAACCCCCATTCCTTATGATTTACACAATATTTGGATTTAAGATATTTCTCAGTTTCTTTGACAAAATGATAAAAAGCACCCCCTGTTAATGAGCTTTGGACCTCTGCAGAGTCCCTGGCTTTCTGCCAGGTATGCAACTTTACTATGAACATATTCCGATTTTTTAACGGAGTACGCCATTTGTACTTGCCAAGTCTGTCATATGGAATGCCCATGTTCTCTGTGAAGCCAGAATTCAAACCAAACAGAGGTCCAATTTTTGCAATTTATTCTCAGAAGAACTGAGCCAATTCATGCTCATTTCTGTCTTTATGAACCACACTATACTGCATAATTAACAGCTTCAAATCCAGCCAATTTGCAGAATCACTGAAGCCACTCTGCAGTGTAGAGGAGGCTTCTAATAATCGACATTGTGGCTTTGTGGCAATGTATCTTATAGATTAACAAAAGGAGAGAAAAATGTGTTAATGTTATTTTATATGAAAGGCTCCTCCCTGCTTATACTACATTTGGATGAGACTATAATTAAAGACTATTTATTGCAAAAACAGGATGACAAAACTCTGAAACCTTCAAGCCTTTTTTATTAGACTAAAACTAACCCAATGCAACACCGAATTAGCTGTACTTCCTTGGGTGAAATCTGCATTCCATTACCCCAAAGGAAGAAGCTGATGGGGTTGCTCCAGAATAACTGCTAGGAGGGATTCAGTCTACTATGTGTAATAGAGGAGGCACTGATTTCAGTGATAGCCTTCTTTAATTAGAGCTAGGGGTACATCAACAGCCTCTGCAAGATGACACTACCAGCCTCCAACTCACTTGTCCACTTTAAGATTGTCTCATTTTCCTTGCACACTATTTCCCCCATGTTAAAAAGGCAAAGAAATAGATTTGGAAATGCAATACATTATACCTAAAAATTGACCTAAAAAGATAAATATTTTTCTGCACCACTGCCCTGTTAATGATACAAATCAAGAATTCCTGGTATCACTTTTTCGAAGAATTTTAAAGTGCCATTGTTAACACTTGCTGAACTACTCTCCAAAGTACACAAGCTATATACTACCACTAAGTCAGTGCGGACACTTTATAACTTTTAACCTCTGAAACTCCATTATTTTACCTACATATCTTTAAGTGAGTTATGACTTGATAATTTTTTAATAATTTTTTATGTTATGCCACATCTCTGTCTTAGCAGAATGCTGTATATTAATTTTATTTTCTTGTGATCACTTCTCCATAGCTTCTTTTAAACTGATCTCAGTTCATAACAATGCTTATTGATTTTTCTTGAGTAGGTTACGAATTAAAAATCTATATCTTCATTTAAAAAAACACAACTTTAGTTTCTTTCTGATTTTCTGATAGATGTCTGAAGAGCTAGGGTTATGAAAAGCTCCACCACAATAATATTCTTACTGCCTGACCTGTAAATCTTCTAGAGAATATGGAATGGTATGCTTTAGGAAAGTGGCAATATACAGGGTGAAGCACCTCAGGACTGCTGAGACACTGTACCATTTAAAAGGAGTGGAAAGCAAGGCAAACTAATGATTTTGACTCAGTTCAGACTGAGAGGTACTATGCAAGGAAACATAAGAGTGATGCAAGAAGCTCATTTCCAAACAGGCTGTAACCGTGTAGCACATAAGAATATTTCTGAAGCAGGGTCAGAAAGAGACAGCATAATACATGGCAGAAATGCACTTCTATTACTAGACAACAAAAATCAACAGTGATGATTGGGTCACCTAGACCTGTGTCTTCCCAAGCCCACATATTTAGGGTACTCAGACAAAACAATAAATCAGTTGATCACAAAGATTTATAGGGATTAGACAGCTCAGTAGATACACTTATCAAGAAACAATGACCAGAAACATTCTGATTTCAAACTGTGCCATTGTTATCTTGTGAGAGAGTGCTTAACAAGTGTTACGCCAGGACATAGTGGATACTGTGTGAGGAGAAAGAGCTTTCCTTCCTGCTTTTTTTACATAGACTTCGCAATACTGGAAATATTCACAATGCCTAATTACTGCTTGGTGTCACGTGTCACATTCCTAAGCAAGCTCTAAGCATTTCTAACCAGAGAGGCCATATAAAGGCAAATTACCTCCTCAGCTAAAGGCAAAACCTTAGGCACAGAAGAATGTGAATCTAGGCCAGCCCAAGGCTCCAAAGCTGCACTCATGAACTGCTTCATTATGTCAGCAGGAATGAGGCAGCCATCCATTTTTATTCTTTGTAGAAAATCCTTACTCCACAAAATTATTTGGATCAATTAGAACAGCAACCAGAAAAACCAGTCCAAAAAACCCCAACTCAAACCCCAAATCCCATAAAAGTTTCAGTGTACTGCCCTCCAAATGGAGAAATCCAACGCACAAACAACAAGAATAACCTCTGCAGTAGAGTATCTGGGTAATGACCTAAGATTAGAATTAATTTGCCTTAACTGTAGATTTTCCTTGAGAATGCTCTAAGCAGACTTGATGATACTCCATGGTATGCATGTCTTCCTGTGGGTGAGGCAGATATAACCCTGAATATTCTTCCAGGATAACATTTTCTCCCAACTGCTCCTGGGTTCTGCTACGATTGCTGTCTCTTGAAAAATGTGTCAAAGACACATGTTAAAATAGTTTTAGCTTTTGTTAGGATGATGTCCTTACTAAGTAAAGATTACAGTGTTTGCAGGAGGTTCATGTCTTAAGGAGTAAAAATTCTCTCACTTAATAAATAAAGTCTCCTTTTTTCATGAAGGTGTTGAAAGACAGATAAATCTTAATACAAATGCCAACAATATACAATATACACTATGACCCAGAAGTTTGCTCTTCCATATGCCATTACTGCCAGGCACAGTGATTGAATAGTATGAGTTTGGAGATACAGAACAGAAAAATAAAAATTAAACCGAATAATACAGACAAAATAGGACTACACTGATACATCTATTCTGAAGAGCTAGAAAGCTCTTTAGTTTGAAGGACTGTATCCACATTCATTCAAGTATCTCAGGCATACATTCCTTTCTCATGCATTCTTCATGAAAGTTCCACTCTCCCATTGCAACATCCACAAACACTGATTTCTAAAACAGTCTATTAATTCTGTGGCACCCAGACAGGCAGTAAAGTGTCCTCAGTCTCTCTCTTGTTGAAAACTTTTATAACATAGCCTACAGAACTATTATTGAGAACCAAAACTTAAATAACGTCCAATTCTATTATTTCAGATCTAGAAAATGCCACTGCAAGGCTACCAGCAATGACTTATTGAAAACAGAGGTGAACAGTCCTATGATCTCCTAAGGTGTTCCTTACAGAATCTCATCTTGGTTCTTATCTTCAGTGTAACCCAGTCTTGTGGAAATCTAAGAGATTGCCTAACATTCCCTGGTGCTGATCAGAGCTATTAAAGATCATTAATGAAATGAATACTAAAAGGGATTAAGATGTACTGTGATACGTGGAAAAAGTAAGATATGCAGAACACCTTTTTGTCTAAGAGACTTGTTAGGGTAAAAGAAACATAAAGACCCAACTTCAGCCTTCTGGGTAATAAGTGTTAGCCAGCACAAGAAGAAAAAATACTGAGATTTTGGCAAACTCTTGCTTGTTACAATGTACTCAAATCTAATCACAATCTCACATTTAGTGTGTTCTTCAATAATAAACATCCCAACATAAATAATTAATGTCCTAATCATGCCTAAGATGCTCACACTGGCTTTTCTTTTTGCCACACGAAATTCAGCCTTTGTGTTTTGCAAACTTTGCTTTTTATGCTACTGCCATGGCTCACGCTGTCATGACCATTTCAATTTCTTTTCCGTTTCCTTCAAACCTTTCGATGTGAAGGAGAAAGATACTAACAAAATCAACAATCAAAATGCCACTTTTCATAGTAATTATTTGGTCATATATTCCCAGACCTAACCTGAAAGAAAAATTCTTAACCCAAAATTAAACTTTTATTCATAGAAATAAGAAAAATGGTACAACCTAACACATGAGCTATCTAAAAGCAGAGTTTCAGTCTCTGAGATAATATGTATTCTTAACGTTCACTTGAATATATTAATACTCTGTTCAGAAAGTATCATCAAGTAAAATGTGTTTATAAGGAAGAGTCATTAAGTTTTTTCATGGTGATCTCCATTTGCAATTGCTACTTGGTATTTCTGTGCTGAGGCTTTAGTGGGTGTAAACAGCTTCCTAACATAACTCCCCAGAAAGACCCAGAATATCCTCAAAAAACTCAAAAAAGCATCATTCTGGATGGTAATGGATAATCTATTCTTTACTCACTCCATCTGGCCGAGTTCTACATTAAATTCTACACACAGAATACCTTTCCAGTTTAAAAGCTGGTGTACTGCATTTAATTTATTGTGCTATACCTTTCCTCGTAATCTAAAAGCAAAAGGCTTTCCAAATGATAAAGACTCCTGAATTCAGTCAGACAACTCATACATGCATCTTTCCCTGCAGAGGCCATACAGGGAATATTCATGGTCCAGTTTTCCTCTCCTTCTACAGTGTCTCTGGATAATCTCATCTGCAAATATAAAATCAACATTCATTGCTATGAGTCATCAGTTACATCCCGACTTGACTCCTGGCCAAGAGCACGTTTTAACTTTCTAGTACTTCGTATCTAATCTATGTTTGAATTGTTTTAAATATTTCTTTCAACTTTTTTAACTTGAGAAATCTTCCTCTTTTTATCACTGTAAAATCACTGATTCTGTTGGTCAGCAAGAACTGGAATTATCTTGAAGTGAGCCTCTCAGATACCAACTAGATCCAGACCACAGACAAAATATTTTTCATCCCTCTACACAGCTTCCACTTTGATCCAGGCATTTTTCACAAGTACTCCCTCATCCTGCTCTCACTTACCCATTAGGATTGTCATTGCTAAAACCCTCTTCATCATTTATCTTCTCCTGTGATGGTTCTCATGCACACATGCTTAAATACAAGGACATCTAAGTGCAAAACTCAGTGCACAGCTTGGCATTACAAGGCTTACACAAGGTCATACCTTTTATCCCCATGCAACAACCACTCCATTCGACATAATTCTTTTCTAGTGTTTGTTATGAACACAAAATCTACTGAATGGGTGTAGCATCGTTTTTCATATTATTTATTATTTAATTAGCAAGCCAGGTCTGGTTGTTCTGTAGGTATCTGTCTTAATTCTTACATTTTAGTTATAATTACCCTTGAATTAAATAAATGGTCCACTCTGTCTTTGTACACTGCCTAACACAAGGGATTCATAATACATGTTTCAGCTTGCACAAATACCTGAGCTATTACAGAGTTTTGTTCTTACATTGCTCAAAAACAAAACTAATAGCTGAATTTGGCTCTAAATTTCCCCTCACCGAACTCCCCAGTAATTTTAAACTTAAGTATCTTGTGTATCTATCAATAGATTCAAACCTCGAAAGAAAAAACTGTCTCATTTAATGAGCAGATTATTTTTCCATGTCTTAAGTAAATACTAGAAATGGATTCAGCTTTCAGCTACAATTGTTTAAAATTCTATCTGCCTTTTAGTGGGGAGGTTTCTGTTTATACCGGGTTAGTGTTAGTGTTGAATGAAGATTTTTCCGTAGGAGGAATAAACTAGTTTTTTTTCAGGGCTTGTCTCCTAAGGCAACCGAAAGCCAATCTGTTCTTGACAGCAGTTGACAAATAGTACTGCTTTCACAGAACATAGTATTTTTTCACACACATGCTCTCATGGTTTTGGCAGGGTATTGCTATTGTTATTTATACTCTAAAAGATGTTCTGCAGATGGTTAAAGCCACGTCAAGTGTTTGCACAAGCTGATGGACTGCTATGTCTTTTCTGCCAAAGGCTGCACCTCTAGCTTTATTTCTGTCACATGACAGCCAGAAGAATGGCCTTTTCTGTAGCTGTGACCATTAATCATGTTCATCAGGCCCATACAGACAGCAGTATAAGTTATCTCTCTTTTCTTAGACTACAATTAGTGGTTTATTAAGGTCACAGAAATGCATACTTTAGACCAGGAAACTGGTGTTTCAACAAAGCTCTCACAAACGCTGGTCCAATTTAAAGACATGGTAAGTTCATGGATGGATATTTATCTGAGGTGGAGACTCATCTGTGTTCAAAACAAACACACCTTGCTCAGTCACACTTCACTAAGGTCAGTTCAAAATATAATTAGAAAAGTAGAAAGTTTCTGCCTTTTGCACAAAACTTAGTAAATAGAGATTCAATGCTAGGAGTTTTCTCTCCTTTTGAGAGGATCAAAATCAACAGCTCCCAGTTTCCTGGCAACTGTCCATACAATCAGCCCATATAGGTTCTACGGGTACCATCTATAGAAACAATTATATTTCTCTTCTAGCTGAACCACTGTGCAGTGAAGGGCAAAAAAATCAATGGGTCTAGAATAAATAGGCGGGATAATATTCTGCAGCCTACTGAACGAGAGGAATTATCTTTAGAAAGGTCATCCTAGGAAATCTGAACTGTATCTACTGGCCAGCTACCAACAACAGAAGGAGTTTAACTTACTGCTAGCCTTCAATAAGTACATAAAACTTAAAAGGGTACATGGATAAAGCCTTTTCTTTTTTCTGTGCGCAATATATACTAGCCTCAGCCTACCAAGGTCAGTGATATGCTCCCTGCAGACATCTAAGGCAACTCAGTCACCTACTTTTCACCTACTGTCACAGAAACTCTCAGCAGCTGTTGCAAATTAGTTGCTCTTCTAGGCCAGTTTCTTTGGCTTCTTAAACTAAAATTTAACAATACACAAAGATGATGAATGAGCACACCGTAAAAAGTAGCATCATAAAGCTGCTGATTGGGTTAGCTACATCAGCACATCCTTCTGTACAATTTACTACTCTTGAACTTTTGTGCAGATCCTTTGTAACAGCCTCAATACCCTTGACTTCCATGTTGTGTTGTCAGGTCTTCTTATAAGTATTTTTTACTTATGTCCATATGAGCATACAGCATGGAACAAAAGAAACTATTTGTGGAGAAAATGGCACAGATTACTAGATGTTAACACTGTATTAGTTGGAGTTATTCCAAATCTACACTGAAGTAGCTTTAGTCTGGTTTCATGAATTCAAGAGCCATTAGCAATTGCAGCACCTTAGGCTTGTTCCCAAAGTACATCTTTTAGTGTAGCTTCATCCTAAAGGAATCACACTGCTCTTCTCCAACCCAAAAAGTCATCTGTATGGATCTGCAGCACCTTTTAGTCAGTAAAATATGTATTTCTTCTGAAATAAATTGGTTGCTGAGGAATAGCCACATACCAGCCTGGAAAAAAGAATGTGCTGGGATATAAACCCAGTAAACAGAGGCATTTTTGGTCTAAACAGTTCCCTGACTTGTTTATTTTACCAGGAATCACACAAACAGTTGCAATAGCAGTGCACAGGGATACTGGGAATAGGAAGCAACTGGAAAGGAGGAGATTGGGAGGAAGATAATTTTTATCATTGACCGTATTAAGTTAGTAAACATCAACTACTGCTAAGTGGAGAAAAAAAAAAGTGCTTTGGAGACTTAGATATACTTACAGGTGTATATTGCTGACTTTTCAGTAGTAGCGTCCACATCTGTCTTTGTGGGTTGTAAAAAGATTCCCCTGCACACATGCACACACTGAGTTCTATTTTTAGTATATTAATGAAAACAGTTCTGTCATCTCCTCTTCTACAGTGACCAGTGTGTGTAACCATTTTGTGATTTCTTCTTTCATCAAATTGTTCATGAATTCTAATCCTTCTCCCCTCTGTAAACAACTCTCACTCAAAATTGCAAAAGCCCATATACAGAACCCATTGACTTAAACTTATTTAAGAAAAAGAGGATAGACTTAGATTATATAAAAGAAAGAAATTGTTTGCTATCAGGTAGTGAGGGACTGGAACAGTCTGCCCAGAGAAGTTGTGGATGTCCAATGCCTGGAAGTGTTCAAGGCCAGTTAGAAGGGGACTTTGAGCAACCTGGTCTAGTAGATGTCCCTGCCCATGGCAGGAGGACTGGAACTAAATGGTCTTTAAGGTTCCTTCCAAATCAA
Organism: Vireo altiloquus; assembly: GCA_013396875.1. Taxonomy (NCBI): domain Eukaryota; kingdom Metazoa; phylum Chordata; class Aves; order Passeriformes; family Vireonidae; genus Vireo; species Vireo altiloquus. The sequence goes on from VZRF01005762.1 coordinate 23,296, forward strand.
ACCATGACTCTGTGATTTCATCTACAAATTTACATCCTTGCATTCATGCCTAAAAATTCTTTTATTTATAAAATAAAGAGGTCTCAAAGTATAAGGGGAAGCTATAGGAACTACAAGGCTTCATAAGCCTGTATGCAATTTATGCTAAATGTTATTTTTAAATATTGCAGCATCAATACTGTTTATTAGATTATTCTATTGCTCCTTCTCATTAGATATCTGTCAGTACAGTCTTCTTCATAAATCATAATCCTCTAGAACAGTTCTCAGTTGCTAAACATGCATAATTTGTTACAGATAAAAATTGTTACATTAATTTAATATTAATTATAATTTATTAGCTACTAGTCAAAATGCTTACAGCCTTGTTTCTAAACTAGCATGTGCTTCCTTTAGGCATCTATAGCTGCAATGACATCCAGTCATCCCTTTCTGGATATGTCTTCACAGAAATCTCCAATGGGGCACAGAAGCCACCATTACTGGAAGCAGTACATCCAAAAGACTCAGCACTCTGCTCACACTATTAAACCTCATATCTCAACAGAGTGCCCCCTAAGGAAGCTGAAATGCTTCTGATACCCCAAATATCATCAGGACAGGCATGTGTGCTTCTGAAGAGCAGCACGTGAGCTTTCTTGCCCAGAGCGCCACATCTGGGCCTACCACGAAGAAGCTTCCTACATTGTGGGAGCAACTGGAATTTGGAGAGCTTTGTGGACTAAGGCAAATTACAGAATCACAGAATATTCTGAGTTGGAAAGGACCCACAAGGATCATCAGAGTTCTGAATTCTGTCAGGCTCAGAAAGTGTTTGGACAATTGTACTCAATATGTGCAAATGGCCATTTTCAGAGCTTAAGGTAAGGATACCTTTCTCATGCCAAAAGCCCTCCACACCTGTCAAATATTATATTTCTAATCCAAGGCACAAAGAGGTTGAGAGTCCACATCAGCATTTACTTATTGCAAAATCCATTTTTTATTAAGCTTGTTCTCAGCAAGGCTTGGAGTATTTACTCTCAAACCTCAAAGAAAACCATTTTGAAGTACACAACGATCCGGTGAAGATACCAAATTGTAAAGGATAAAACAGATGAGGATGAACTGTGACAAACTCACTACAGGCATTATAAGATGAAATGACATGGCAAAAGGACAAATAAAGTTCAGAGCAGATATACACCAAATGATGAATATTGTAAAATTCTTATATCCCCTATGTAGCCATAACACCTATGAACACAAACACGACTTCCTAAATGCAATGACTGGTAATGGCCAGTTCAAAAGGATCAAGAAAGAGATCTTGGGACCACACTCAAAGCTAAAGAGAGGATTGAAAAGTCCCTGTGGGGACACAAGAAGGCACAGAGAATGAACCAAAGAATTTAACTGTGATATTACATAGACTGAAGTTCTTGTCTCTTCCATCTTTAAACACTGGATCAGAACTCAGTGATATCCAGAACAAACTAGTAAGGATGCTCCAGTACAGAACATTTTTCATAGCAGGATATACTAAGGAAGCCGGTATTCTTCAATTTGAAAGAGACAGCTCTGAAATGCATAATAGAAGATTATTGATTCTCAATTGATACTGAAAAGGCAAACAGGAACCTTCCAAAAGAAGTAGGGACCACAAAATCAAATTAAGAGGAAGAAGGTTCCAAACAAAACAAAGTATTTCTTCAAACACAAAGATAAATGGTGTAATTCCTCACGACAGGATATTGCAGATGCTCAAAGTTTACATGAATCCAGGAGAAAAGTGGACTTTCTAGTGGGAGAAAAGTCCATTGAAGACTACTAAATTCACTGAAAATACATCTGCTGAGATGCAGTCTCAAATAATTGAAGGCTGGAAGAGTACTATACTTGCTTAGTTTGTCCTTATGCTTTTCCCCGGGGCACCACTTCTGGCTATCATTAGAAGCAGGATGCTGAGCCTGATGAACCTTTAATCTAACCAAATGGGTATGTGTAAGTAAATTAAACACTGAAAGAGCTTGGGACCTGGAACTTGGTCATCTATATCATTTAATTGATAGACCCCAGCTGTGAAGGCTTTTTGCAGACATTTCAATGAGTCCAATTAGCATTTCCTCATATAATTCCCAGGCACAGTTCAAAACTTAGCACAGGGTAGGGACTATTCCCAACAGACACTTTTGATTAAGCCTGTTTCAAAGGGCAAGAGCATCAAACAGTAGGAAGATGGTCAGATCAAGCCAAACATCACAGAAATACCTGATAAGCCCTTGTAGTGCTTAGGTTACTGGGATGCCAATGTGACTGCACTTATTTCAGGGGGAGGCGTCCTGTCGAATTCCTTCCTAAGCTTTTCCTTTTTCTCCAGAATATCTCTGATTATATTTGATCCACTTGGTAACAAAAAGAAATCTCAAATAAAAACTTGTAACATTTAGCCTTGTATGACGACTTCATTTTAAAAAAAGGTCTTAAATGCTACCCAAAAGAAGGTGCAAAGAGGTAACTAAATCATTACAAGATGAGAAAGAGAAAACTTGTATACTTCCCTATACAGCATTAGGAGGCAAGTATGAAAAACCTCTGTTCACATTTATATCCAGCTGGTAAAGCACTCAGTTGTGCCTGCATGAAATAGGATGTCAAGGATTTAAAAAATTATTCTCCCTGCCCCAGTGAAGTATCTGCATTGATGGTTAGCACAGGTAAGAGCCAAATTTTCAGCACAGTGGCACCAACTCCACTCACATCCAAACAAACTAGGGAATAGGAATACAGACTGAATAAGTCTGTAATGCAAATTGCACATTCTTCCATTACTCCAAAAATATTTAAGACCAACAGGTAGTGTCCATGGTTACACGAAAATTTGCAGTTTATGGAATTCACTCTTCAAATATTTTGCTCAGACTGAAGCATTTCTAGCAGAATCTACAGCTCATCAATAGAAGCACTCTACTAATACACAGGGTTACTAACTGCTTCTCTTATTTGTAGCTTTTTAGTATTTTTAATTATAGACCTTTGAGGTTTATGACTATTTATGCACAATAGCTTCTGTTCTTCAAGTAAATTTTAAGCTTCCCCAGTACTCGAGTGTCTGGTTTTACCACCAAAATTTATGATACAGACATTAAAATATTAGAACCAGTAAATAATGACTAACTTCAAACCAGCATGTTACACTTGGAAAGTTGATTCTTTCTTCATTTACTTATGCTTATTTAAGAAAAGAGTATTGAAGACTGAAACAAAGACTGCACCTGGAGATGTCCTGGAAGTTTATAGCCTTGTGTGTTCAAAATGGATAGAAGATAGACAGAGGGGTATTTTGTTAGGTGTGATAGGATGAAGTAGAAAACGTTGAACCTCCAGGAAATCTTCTTGACACTAAGATCTATTAGGAATTGTCTTCTAAAGGAAATAGATGAAGCCCTGTTTCCTGGGATAACCCAAATTGTACTTCAGAAAATAGTAAAGATATACAAAGAACATCCTGCGTTTAGAAAAATATTAAGCAGATGAAATTTTTTTCTACATTTAGGCTGGACAAGCCCCAGACTCCTCCTCTCTTCTCATATGCATTCACAGGCGAAAACACAATTAAGCATGCAATATATAAAGTAAAAAGGATGATACTCTGGAAATAATAAATAACTATCATTATGGTTTTATTCTCAAAGTTTCCCTTATTCAAATACATGAAACTTTTTGATTAATATCATTTTACTGAGAAGTATTAATCACAGAATTATAGTAAAATAATAACTTTACCAAAGAACAAGTGTTTACAAGTGCATATCACAGCACATAAACTGCTACATAGCTCAGGTCCAATGACATTCAGTTTTAAATTCCTCTATTTCAAGTGTGAGATGAAAATGAACATGCTTTATAAAGTGAAACTGCAATTGAAGAGTCCCTGTCCAGAGCACAGCAATCTTCCTACTGTCACAACTTTTGAGTCTTCTAAGATATTAACTAATCCTGTGATTTCATTATATAACAGCACACCTTGCCTTTCTGACTTAAAACATAAACAGGGATTTTATACTAGCATTTTGAAATAGCTAAGCAAGGCAAGGGATTTAGGATTCCCAGCTCCATGAAATGACTGTTATCTATTAGTGACAAACAAGTCATGTTTGATCAGCCACGATTAACATATAAATGTGTTGGCTTTTCTATCACCACTATTTCAAATAAAATTTAGATTTGTTCCACACATACTGCCAAATGTTAATGAAACCTATATGGTGTTCATATTCCATGTGTCCCAGAAAATTGAATTCTCAGTGTTCTAGCTCATTTACAGAAAGAATCATATCTGTGAAATGTACTATAGAAAATACATATTCTAGCCAAAAAGGCAGACGAGATAACAGAAAAAATGGGGGACCTGGTTAAAGAGTACTAACTGGAATGATCAAAGAAAGCAATAACCAGGAGGAGAGAAAATTAATTACAGATTTAAAAAAGGAAAAAGGTATCTTAGAGCTTATTTGTTTAATTTGGGTATTTAGGCTGGATGTTAGATGCAAGTTCTTCTCAGGAGTGACTGGGCATTGGAATGGGCTGTCCAGGAAGATGGTAGAGTCACTGTCCCTGGAAGTATTCAAAAAAAGACTAGATGTGGTACTTACTGCCACACTCTGTTGATAAGGTAGTGTTAAGCTCATAGGTTGGAGTCAATCTCAAAGGACTTTTCCAACCTAGTTAACTCCATGATTCTGTGATTAACCAATAGGCATTGGGCTTTTTCCAACGCCCACAAGATGCACATACTTCTAGTATCAAAATAAATGAGAATAAATTCAGATAGGTCTGAGATCTTGAAAGCTGCAGAGGTTGAAATCCAGACCCAAACCTGTTAATTAGGCCAGGTTGCTCAGGGCTCCTCTTGAAAATCTCAAGGAAAATTTGCTGCTAAAAAACCACTTTGGAAAACTTGTTCCACAGCTTTACAGTCCTATCACAGAAAACTATTTACTGGACATTAAAAACAAACAAGTACACATGTTAAAAAAGAAACTGTCTTGCTATTCCCTGTGCTTATCCAATTAGAAATAAGTGTAAGTGATACCTTGTGTAATTTTGATGCCATTAACAGAAAATGGCAAAGTCATTTAAGATAACCTCATCTCCTGTGTTTTCCTGAAGCAAGTCTTTAGTTTATTCCCTTTCTGTGTTACCAGGATAAAAAGTGCAGACCACTGGAAGAGGAAATTACTTCCGTAATAAACAACAGTGTTAAAATTAAAAACCCTTTCCTAATGGCTACACAGCATCTTCCTTGCTGCACTACCAGCCCACTGCTCTGCCTGCACTACAGACACACAAACAGACCATTCCTCTTCCCCTTGCAGCAATATCACATAATTGAAGACTGTTCACATTTTTTTTTTCAGCTGACTCTACACTAAGAGTCAATCATGCAGTCCTTCCCCAAAGATTCTGTATTCCTGAGCACCAGTCATTCTCAGTTTTGGCCTTTCAAAATCTGTAAAATTGAAGCCATATCAATACAAAATAACACTTTTTAATAGGACTTCTTAATTGGTGTTACAGACAATAGTTCACTTTGGAATATCTTAGTATAAGTCTTTCAGTTGCAATTTAATTCACCTGTATTCAGCTTCTGATCTAAATAATGCTCAGATTTTAATCTCTACATAGATATTACTTGATTTGGGTTTTTTGCAGCTCAGATTTATTCTCCCCTGCAAGTAGTTCTTTGCACTTATTCTTTCTGTTTGATCCCATTTTTTTTCAGGCTATATCTCTGATTTACCAAGAACATTCTGGATTTTAAAGCTTTCTTCTAGTTATTATCAATGCCTTCTGACTTCCTATCATCATGAAATGTAATAGTCATATTTTCTATCCCGTACTGTAAAATTAAAATTTTAAGCCGTATTAGAAGGAAGATCCCCATGATACAGTCTGCCTCTTGGCAGCAAACCAATTAAAACTTCTCTCAGCATATACTTTTTCAGTCATGCTATAAAAGGGTAAACCAATGTTTTTGTTGCAGTTATAAGGCTATCATATAAGAGTGCCATTATCTATAAAACACAAAGAAAACAGAATACAAAGGAGAATTAAAAGAAATTCACAGTGAGAGTATATTTCCCTTGGAGGGAAAACTTGCAGCATAACACCTGCACACACAGTCTGTACTTCCCCTACCACTACTGGCTTCTGAAGTTCAAGACTGACCAAAACCAGAGGAAGGCAGAACAAGACTTTTGGATTCCTCAAGAAGAACCAAGTTCTTCTTGAGAAACCCTTAAACAGCCTAAAAGAATCTCCCTCAATAATTTACATTATAGATGCTTCCCATAATGGTAATATACAAATGTCCACGCACTGTCACCTCAGTTGTCTCTGTCTCTCTGATGTCTCCAAGGCTTGCTCTGCCAAAGCAGGAACTAACACAACAAACAACTATTGTCATTTGATGAAACAAGAGGTATAAGGCTGAGTTGGTTTCAAGTATTCGATCCTACAGAATGATAGGGTCACTGAACCAAGAGTACAGGATGGTTCAGGGACTTTGGAATGGCAAATATCCCACATTGAGGTAGCTGTGTCCCACCCTAGGTGATATGCAAAATAGAGTGTGCAAAAATTTTGTTCCTTAAAATGCAATAAGAGGAAGAATTTTTGGTAGTAGGAAAATTTTCCATTTCAGTCTTCAGGCAATCATGTTTGTTACACACAAATTACTATTTCATTTTGTGCTACTACATTAAAATGCAAATGTGTTGATAATTTTTTTTTATAATGGAGTTTAGTAGCTGAAACTCCACATTGTTATTCTTAAACAATTACTCAAATTGAAGCCGAACTGACTAACTGCTAAAGACCTACTTTCCGTAACCTTAAAACACACACTTCCCACACAAATATCTGATGCTTCTGATAGGACTAGCCCAAATTATTTTTGAGTGATCACCAGTAAATAAAGATCCTTCCATTTTTATATTTCCTTTAATTTGAAGGGTAGTTGAATGCAGCATTAATAGTTACACTGGAAGTATTTTTAAATGGGACCTTTTAATTGTCATCTGAATTTATGAGACAAAATGAAAAAAAAAAGGTCTAAACATGCTTATGGTTTAGCTTCCATAGAAGAAAAATGTGACTACCAGTGGTGGGGTCACTTTATCTCTACTTTAAAATAAGGAAAATCAAGAAAAGAGAGTGGCAGCAACAGCTGGAATCATGTGCCTGTGCCCAAACACGATTTATTCACAAAACTCGAGGAGAGCACAGCACAGCTGCAGAGCAATTATGGGGAGGAGAAAAAAAAAAAAAAGAAAAAAAATCCACAAGCCCTTCAGAACTGATGAATAATGATACTACTGAGGAAATAAGATCTGTCAGTGGAGTTAGAAACACTCAAGCTTAACAAGTGGTTTTTTTTTGAGGCTGAATCCACATATTTTAAATGTTAGTTGCTATGGATGCTGGTTTTTACTTCTGATACTCCTTCTCTCTTGGCTACTGGGATACTTCCTCCTAAAAAAACTCCACATTTTAAATCTTCTTCAATTCTCTTAATCCATAGCATGTCTTCTTTAACATATGAATACTGGAAAGCTGTCTGACATTTCTGAAGAGGTATGGTGGGTGAGTGAATATATCCATGTCCAAAGCAGCCTAACTCACAAATATATTACACTTTTTTTAAATTCAAAAGCTGCCACCTACTCTCTATTTTCATCAGTCTGAATATTGCCAGAATAGCAGCTTCTGTCATTCTTCATCTTTATGACACATAAATTCAGCAGAAATGCTTTTCTGCACCCTTTTTAGACAGTGGGCTGAAGCACAGAGAAACTACCTATATTTCAAGAAAAGACTCTTATTTCAGGTTGCCTAATCCAAACCAGTCAAAACTAGCAAGAAACCAGTAAACAGGCTTGAACATGGTTAAGAACTGAAGTTGCAACCATAAACTATCACCATTGATACTTTAATTCCTATTAGGCAAGCTGGTATCCAGCTCTTCCCTCCACGTGTCTCTCCACACAGATTTCCTTGCCTTTGGTGACCTGTGAAGACTTACCTGTCAGATGTAACACAAGATTGGGCTGCGTCATTATGTGCCACCCAACGCTGGCATTCCCTCAGCCAACACAGCCTTCCACAAGGCTGTTTTAGCTCCCATTTTAATACAAGCTATTGAACTATTTCCTGCCACTGCAGAGGTTCTGTTTGTTCCTCATAAAAGTGTTTTTTAAGGGAAGAGTCTAAAAAAAGCCCTGATGGCACTCAATAAACACATAAATAACTTCTTGTTCTTAAGCATTTACATAGCAAAAATTTAAGAGTTTTAATAATTAAGGGATTAAGGTGGACACTCAGAACAAAGCTCTACTTGGTTGGCCATATATCATATTGTTAAACCAATAAATAACATGGACAGAATAATTTACCTTTTCACCTTCTTCACCTTTACTACCTGGAAAGCCACGTTCACCCTGGAACACAAAAGGATAAAATACAAATCTCAAAGAAACATTGTTCAAGTAATTGTATTCTTTAAAATAATTTTACTGCACTGAACTTTTATTTTCAGATAAAAATGAAATAATTTGGATGCTGATTGTCTCTCATTCAAAAAGATGCAAAATGTCTACAAAAAACCAATACAGCTTTCTATAGTTTTGTCAATTAATAGAAGTTATTTATTTTTCTCTTCATCCTGAGAGATTTTCTCAGCTCTAAAAATTCTCAATTATTTATTGACTCTAGACCTACTAATTACAATACTTCTATTCTTCTGCAGAACCAATTTTAAAACATTTATTCCTATTAACACCTTCATTTTAATTTTTAAATATGACTAGTCAACTGCGAAGTTCTGCATCCCAGATCAATTGAAAAAATATACAGATAGGATTTATGAAAAGAAAACTAATTTCTTTCACTTTGAAAACCATATCCAATTACCTAAGTATTAAAAACAAACCAAAACAAATAACAAAGAAAGAGAAAACACAGAAGGGGTGTGTTTAGCTCAGGTTATTTCAGCTGACTGAATTCTTTGCTTGATGGCATTTCAATAAAAGACCTGTTATAATGCTCCTTTTCCAGCTCTAATTTCCTAACTTCTAGCTCAGAAAAGGATCATAATGTACAATCTTACTATGTTAACATCTTCATCAAAGGCAGTTTGCAGTCTGTCTATATTATACAAGAATAACACCTGCTCTAGGTTTTTATCAATGTATACTTGCATGTTTTGTGAGACATACAGAAGACAGATGGGCAAAATTATATATAGACAGCACAAAAATGACCTAATTAAAAAATCCAAACTTTTTCTTTCTCCCTCAAATCATCTAGCAGGAGATGGTTTGCATATCTTTTCCAGTCTCCAGAATGCAGTCTCATGGCCTCAGTACAACATACATGATTTTTTTATACATCTGTAGATGAGAAGATTGGAAAATATCCAAAGGAAAACTTAGGGTGTTTTTTTAAATTCCTTTAAAATATTTAGACAGAGCAATGTCTAAACACTCTTTCATCCTTCAGAAAGTATAATTGCCTTAAATAGAAGCCTAAAATTTAAGTAAGATTAACTAGAACAGCTGTAACTTTCAAAATTTCTAGCAGCATTTTGTCAAATCTTTCAAGTAATGTATCATGTACTGATCATGTACTACATATCTGGGAGTTAAATTCAAAATTTTGGAGGTGTGCAGATGTATAAATTACCAGATAGTTCTGGACTTTTCATCACCGACCTACAGTGGTTGCCTTTTGCTTTTGTCTGTTGGTGGAGGTGGCTCACAGAATCAACAGCCCAATTTTAGAAGCAAGCCCAAGATCAAGCATGTAAAATGGTATCTAGTGAAATAAACTTCCACATGTCCTCACCTAAAAATGAGAGGCTAATTCCTGAAATAATTTACAAACGTTTACGGTTTCTATTTAGGTCATCTAGTTTCCTTTTTTTTGCAAAAGGTTGGATCAGATATTCTGAAAGCCCCCCTTTCAGCCTGGGCTCTTCTATGATTGCCATTCTTCCCCAAATGCTGGACACACAACATAGATAACACTTATTTGAAAAAAATTTCATGGAAGTGTTTTTTCCATTTAGCTTTCCCATTTGTATATTTACTACATCCCGAATTCATTATATGAAAATTATTCTGAGACAGAATCAACATTTCTCTGATTGCAACTTGTGTTCATTGCCCCTCATTCTTTCACTGCACACCTCAGTAAGAGTCTGACTGGCTTTTCCACAGGCACCCAGCACTTACAGACAGCAATGAGACTGCACACCACCCACCATCCCCTACTTTCCAAATCATCTCACCTTAAGGCTGAACGAGCCCAGCTCCCTCAGCCTCCCCTCTTACACCATGGGCTCCAAGCCCTGGCCATCTCGGTGGGCCTCTGCTGGACTCACCCCAGTGAGCTGCTCTTTATCCCCTCCAGGGAGCTCCAAAGGGGATGCAGAACTCCAGACATGGTCTCACAAGCACTCACCAATCCCTCCTCCTGATCTGCTGGACATGCTAAGGCAGTCTGAGATGCCTTTGGCCTTATTCAAAACAAGGGCATCCAGCAGGACTCCCAATTCCCTTTCTGCTTTCTAGAAATATGGCACCTGGCCTGTACTGTGGCTTTTCCTTCTCAGAGGCAGGACTTTGAGTTTTCCTTTGCTTAACTTTAAGAGTTCTGCGACAGCTCATTTCTCCAGCATGTTGAGAATATCCTTCCTGCCCTACCTTCCAGTGCATTGACTACTTCCCTGTATTTGATAAAATCCATGAACTTGATGAGAACCCCATCATCCATGTTATTAATAAGGACACTAAATAATATTTGCCCCAGTATTGTCTCATGGAGTATGACACAAGTTTTAGGCAGCAGTCAGACTGCAGAGCACCATTCCACCTTGGACCCCAATCTTCCACCCACTCTGTTGTCCATTTATCCAGTCAGAAGCTCACAGATTCTAGTACAATTTTGTGTCTGAAGACTATGCCAAAAGCCTGGCTGAAATCAAGGTATACAACATCCACTGCATACTCCTAATCCACACTAAAATGACAGCCATTTTATCAGAGTAGGCAATAAGGTTGGTCAGTGTGATTTGTCCTTGGTAACATACTGGCTGTTCACAGTGACCTTCTAGCCCTTCCTGTGTTCAGACATTCCTTCCAGGATTTGCTACATAATTTTTTCAGAGAGAGAGGTGGGAGTGACTGGCCTGCAGTTCAATAGATCCTTCTTGAAGATGGATGTGATGTTTGCTTGTTTTCAGTCATCAGTGACCTTCCCTAGTCATCATAATTTTTTGATAATGACAGAGGGCAACCCTGCAGTGACATCAGCCAGCTGCCCCAGCACCCCTGGATGCATAATGCTGGGTGTCTTGCAAGCATCCAAGTAGCTTAAGTGCTCCTTAGCACTCTCTTCTGCTTCGGTGGGCAACAGTTCATTATCACACTCTCTGCTAGCATGCTTAAGTAACCTGGGAGGCCTCAGGGCAAAACTTATTAGGGAAAAAAACAAGGTGAAAAAAAATTGGATACTTTCAGCCTTTTCCACATTCCCCACCCCATTAAGCAACAGGTCAACATTTTCTTCATCTTTGTTTTTGCTATGTATGCACTTAACAGAAGCCCTTCATGCTGCCCTGAAACTCTCATTAATTTCAATTCCAGATAAGTTTCTGGTTTCCTAACTACATTATCACATGCTCTGGCAGTGTTTCTATGTTCCTACTGGGTAGCTCACCCCTGCTTCCACTGTTTACTTTCTTTTCTGTCGGAGGTCAGTCAGAAGCATCTTGCTCATCCATGCTGGCCTTCTGCCATGCTCACTCAACTCCCTGCATAACAACATGGAGTGTTCTTGGGGTTTTAGGAAGCTGTCCTTGAAGATTAACCAGCTGGGCTACTCAGGTTTGCAGGACAGCCTCAATTGGCTGTCTCTTGGCTTCCTTGTCTTGGTTTCTTCTTTGCCAGACTCAACAAATTTTTCTCCTTGAAATTCTCCTCAGATGTCTTGTTTTCCAGGTTCCTGAACATAAATTAATTCCCTGCTGGACCCTCTCCGGTTTCTCCACATCTCTTGTGGAAGTGAGGGTGGAGGAACACCCCAAACATAACACAGCATACCAGGTACAGCACCACCAAGCAAAGAAGTGAAAATATCTCCCCCTGATCTGCTAGGTGCAGTTTTAATTATGTAGTCCAATATGTGGCTTATTTTATTCCAGTAGGAGAACACTTAGCTCATAATTCAGTCTCGTGTCTACCTCCCCATCATTTTCAGCAATGCTACTGTTCAACAGTTCTCTTCCTGTACCAGTGTTAGCAATCAACTAGTGACTTATATTTCAGCAATAATCCAGATTTTTTTGTACATATATGATTTTTTTTAAAAAAAATTCCATATTGGAGAAAATAAGAAATATCGTCAACAAAACATAAGTAAAGAAGTTTAGGAAGTTCCCACTTGACAGTATAGAAAATATAGCAGTATTAGCCACTGGTAAATTCAAAGAATTCAAATGCTGCAAAAGTAAAAAAAGAGTGAAATTTGAAAAGTAACACATTAATGACTGACTTAAATTCTCCTTTCTGTGGCAAAATTCTCATATTAAGCTGGGAAAAACATTTCACACAAGTTTTTCATGGACAACCACTGACTGCTTGTCTCGCACTGCAGAATTGCTGATCTGATTTTCAGTGTTTTAAATATACCTGCAGTACAAGTCAGTGAGATCCTGGATTTGAATTTAGAAATTGATAGACTGGTAATCTCGTTGCTGAACAAAATGCTGGCTACCTCATCTGCAGAAAATAAGTTCCTTCCTTCCTTCCCCTTGTGCTATATTACAGGAAGTATCTGCCCTAAAGATACACAAATTGCATCAAGGTCATGTTGAAGAACATTTTCTTGAAATTTTAATAACAACAAAATAATGAGTATTTTTTGCTGTGGTCTCTTAATTCTTTGAAGCAGCTGAATTATTTCCCCTACAATTTTCTGAAAGGAATTAGCTGGACAGACATTAAGATTTAATTCTAAATATTTGGTTTTAATAGCAGCTGCAAAAAACAAAAAATCTGACCATGAAAAGAAGCAATTTTAACAAGTATTACCAGCAAGGTCTATAATACATATGTCTCTTTTTGCAAGTTCTGGCCTTCCTACAGTATTCCACTTCTGGAAAGGACCAAAAGATTAAAGTGGAAGAGTGGAAGAAGTGCTGCTCCTCACCTTGTTTTCCTGAGATCTGGAGACTCTCAAATTCCAAATATTTGACTCTGTAATCTCGTACTTGGAAAGATCTGTACAGTTTTAACACTTAGGCAACTGCTCTTAATGCAAAATAATACTGCTGGGCAGGTTTGTACCCTAGCACCACATGTCCTTTCTCTTTTGAAAATTCCTCTGTTACATTATATGACTCAGAAACTGGATATGTAATTCAAGTACAATTTATGTAGATACTGTACAGCTGGTAAAAAGGATGTTGAGACTGCAAATGGTTAGAATGAAACTTTCGTTTGTTTGGGTATTTGGTTTCTCATCTACCTTGGAGCCAGTAAGACCAGGTTTGCCAGGAGCACCTACTGAGCCAGCTTCCCCCTGAAACAAAGTGTAGACAGCCATCATTTTAGGGACCTAACTCATGACTGAGCTAAATTAAGAGAAAAAGGCATCCGGGCATGTATTTTTTCTCCTTCCTTTTCTATGGAACAGCTGAATAAATTTCTAGGGTTATTTGTGTCTGTTCGCTCGTATTTGGTTAATATACTTTTCACTTTGGAAATAATAGGCCATTAACAATGACAGGTTATCTAATTCTGCAGCAGATATAGCTTTAGGTTGCTTCAGACAACTGGAAAACACAAAAACATTAGAGAATTTTAATCACATGGAAAGCTTTGCTTCAGGCCATATTCAGAAGAAGACACTCCAGCAGACACTTGCAAACTACCCAAGTACCTAAAACCCCAACAAGTGTACCCCAGCTTCCACTCTCTCCCCAATACCTATCAGGCCCTTGAGCACACTGGGATCTGCACTTTCAGACTATTAGGTCCAACAGAAAGCTGTACACACAAAGCTGACTGCTGTTTTCTAGGCTCTGTCCAAAGGGGTGTTTCAGATCTTTCCTTCATCTCCCAGTGCCCAGTTTCTTACTCAGCAGGAAGAAATGCAAATCTTGATCCTCTGCAACCAGGCAGGCTCGCCCTACTTCCCAAGTGAATGTTCTGTATAATGCTGTAAATTTACTGCATCCTCTAGCCCGTGTTTTTTAAAAAGAGCAAAACAAGTAGTCTGTACAGTTGACTGTAAACCCTGGTTCCCAAGTGACTTTCTTCTTACACTGCCCATGAAAATTAAGGATCTGATTTGAGTTTGCAAATTCCATTAAGGAACCAAATGCTAAAAAGTTACATTCAGAAACAGAGCATAAGTAAAAGCAAACACCTTGGTAATCTAAAATGTTTTTAAATGATAACTATTCAAGCTGAGTAACACAGTAAACTTTCTCTTCAATATTTGAATAAGGAGTATTTGAACAAAAAAAAATCAAGAACTTTGATTTGAGAGTTACAGACATTTCAATTCTGCATTTCATATATAGCTTTACAAGGAAAATGTATAGTTAAAAGCCTAGTAATATTTCATTTAGAATTAAAATATAAAATACTGCTGTAATTTCTTTTTCTGTCTTAGCAAAGTGTATTAAATAATTAAAGACCTAGTGACAACCTGTCTCTGCCACTCAAAGCTAAGAACTACCCTCCATTTACAGATTCATGAAATATGCCACCATGAAGTACATTAATTTTTGTCACAATTAAACTATAGTTACTGAGCTAAATTCTGGTAAAATTTATCTGTGCTCATATGACTTCAAATAGGAGCTTAGAAGACTTATTAAAAGAATCTAAAATGAAATGCTTTCTCCATTCCATTCATGGATCTGATGTCCTTGACAGAAGTTGGCCCTAGTAACTTGCACACCACTTTTCTGTCCAAGCCAGAATTCAGCAACAAAAGAAAGTTTTGAATGTTCACTTGTGTGATTCCAGGCCAAGCAAGACACAAAAAGAACACAGACACAAAAAGAACAGAGACAAAAGGAAAAACTCCAGTCTCTCTTAAAAAAAGAAAGAGCCAATAAAAGAACAATTATTCATCAGAATGATACAAATAATTAAGCAAATAAATACAAAGCCCTTATGACACACAACAATTAAAATACGTCTTAAAATAGCTTGCTAAAATGGCATTTTTGTAACTCCACTTATGGCACAGTGTCCAACATCTTCTTTCCAGCTCCTCCCTGAAACAATACATGGTAGTATTCTAGGGAAAATTCTAATTAATCACTACAAGTAATACTTAGCTCTTCATTTTCTCTAGATTTACAGGATGGACTGTGAAAAATTCTTCATAGTCTGTTACCAGATAATAACATTTCATCTTCCCTGCTATATTGGATTACTGTAAACTAGAAAAACACCCCCAAAACACAGTTTTGTGAAGACAAGTCATAGGTCTTTTGTCTTGCATTGTTTAATCAGTGTTACACAAATTATTATTTATTCAACACAACAGTGCAAAAATATAGTCCTACATCAATAACGTCAGTATTGATTCTTATTAAATCTAGATCTTGTGATTTAACTGTTTTGGAAATGTGCAGTGTATTTATAAGTGTGGCCCTTAACATATTTATAATTTATTGATTTTGCAGGTTGCAATTGCATTGCAACACCTTATAAAATTAGAGACTTGGTTTATAACTAAGAATTTTGAAGGTGGAGTTAGATGCTTTGTATGTGTGTATTTAAGTACTTTCTTAGAATGCATTTACATTAGATTTTATACCTTGACTTCCCCATTTAGCTATTTCCCCTCCCTAAATAAAGGAGTAACACACTAAAAAAATTTAAAGTAATAAAAGGAGATGCTACCTTAACAAACAAGTATATGAATTTTATCAGAAGCATTGTTACCTGTACTGTCAGAAAATATGGTGGTGAAAAATTAATTAGGAATCACACTACCTAAACATACAAACACAAAAAAAAGGAAAAGAAAAGGAAAAGAAAAGGAAAAGAAAAGGAAAAGGAAAAGGAAAACCAAAAAACCCAAGTGTCAAAAGAAACTTTTGTCAATCACTTGGAATGAGTTTTGCTATTTGGACTATTTTAGGCACTAACAAGATTTATAATGGCAAATATAAATATGCTGGAACTTCATGAGATTGTCTTCAAGGTTAGGAAAGCAAAAAATTACTGTACAATACTTGAGGCATTTTTCAGACATGATTCTGTGAAATTAAAAAAACAAAAACCAAAACCACCAAGAAGCACTCAGATGCTTCTCCATTCTCAATATGAAAACCATTTTTATTTTTTAATTTACTGGCGCACTGCCAGTAGCTTGATTTAAAAAATAGGCTTGATACTCTAGGGTTACTAGCAAGGAAACTCATCTTAATAGAAGCAAAATCAGCACGGTCAAACTCTACTTAGTGTTTTGATAATTTATGGATATGTGCCTTCCATTAGTCTAAGTATGCCAGACCCTTGGAATAATCTAATAGCCTGGTGTTTTAAAATGAGGACAACTATTTTTAGCATTGCAGAAATGGAGCGGAATGTTCAACAACTGACTGTCAGTGGGCTTGAGCAGCATCCTCCCCCGTGGAGCACATACCCAGCCCGTGCAGAGCCACCAGAGGGGCAGAGCTTTGTCTTGAACAGATAAAAATCCCACACCAATTACAGTCCATTATATGAGGCCTTTCTCACCCTACTGGAATATCTCCTTGTTTCTTTAAACAGGCTCATGTTAATGGTTAGGATCACCTGACAGAATTTTAGTTATATATATTCGAAAGATATTTATTAAAACTTGCCCCATGAATTTCCTGGATTAGTCTTGTCAAGAAGTTGAACGTAATGACATTTTGGCTGAACATTATGACATTTTGGCTTCACTGCATCTATCAAGAATTTCATTCCCTCTTGGTAACTGCTGAGCTACCAGCACTTCCTGAGTTCTTGCTCAGGGCTATCCTTGATGCATACGAGCAAGAAAAGATCCTCCCTTAAAATAACCTGATGAAGAAGGGCTGGTGACAGGTAAATAGTTAGTTTCCTTTGCTCTGTCCTGCTTCCACAGCAGCCCCAGTGCAGCAAATACACCATGGTTTGGCCAAGGACTCATGTTAGAGGTTAGAGGACTCATGTTAAGTAACTGCGCAAGAGAAAGGCGAATGGCAATAATCCTACTGATCTTATTTGCATGTTATAATATAGACTGAGTCAGGAGGCACCAATTTTTCCTCACTCCCATCCTTTCCCGTTACCCGTCTTTGGGACAAGACTGACTTGCCTATCCATTCAGGCAATTGGATGTTAATATACTCCAAATCAAACAACACTTGAAAATCTAGGTTTTGGTGCTTCATACTCAGACTAAAGAATCAGCAGTCAGAGGCAGCTCAGAGCATCAGAGAACATGGCCACAGGGCTCCTTAATCCAGACTGAACTCTCTTTAGTTGGCATTGTTTCCTTTTTTGCTATGAACATGTCTTAAAAAACACTCAACTCACACAATATCTATAATCAAATACATAAAACATTTCCTACATAAAGTACATAAGTCAAAAGTTTGTTCCTATATTTTCCTCCCACAAATTATTTCCACCCAACAGAAGAAGTCAGAGAAGTTGTTCTGAACACCAAAGATGAAGGGTTCGCTCCATTTATTGTCATGCACAACTATAGGCAGTTTTACTGCCCTTTTTTTTTTTTTCCTTTTTCTCTTTGGTAATAAACTGGCTGAAGTCTTTGGGGTATATGTCAAGGACTGGTTTCTGTGCCATCAAAAAAGTATCAGCAGAAGCAGAGCCTCTGTCAGTAGGTCTTCTTTTTGCATTTGGCAAATACAAGTGGTATTCACTACTACTGCATGTCCTTGAAGAGGTGACAACTTAAAAATGCAGTGCACACATAAATTAAACATGGGCTTGATAACAATCCAGTTCATTTGACCTACAACATCACACACAGAACATAAAAAAAATGCAAACAAAATCCACAAGAACATTCCCTGTAGAGTAGTGAGAATAGGCAAATAGGCTTCGGGATGAAAAAAAGTTCTCAAAGATTTATAAGGTCTGATAGATAAACAGTTAAAAAATTAAGTCTAGCCAGCTGGATATTTCCATTATCTGCAGCAATACATTAGAAAAAAGTTTGAAGTGATCTTACACTCATGGACGACTGATAGTTTATTTCAACTATGTTTTTTTCCTTACAGCAGATCTGTCAAAAGGAAAATTGCCTGACCTACACAACATCCATTAATTTATTGCTAATCCAACCATAACATGGTGTTAAAGAAAATCTAAATCCTACTAAAGTTTCAACAGAACTGGAAATTAATCTAATTGGCCTTGCTTAAATAATATTTGAAATGCAATAATACTAAATGTATGTTAAAAAGCATATTGCTGAGGTCTTTCAAAAATAATATAATATATTATGCCTATTTTACTCAACATAGGAGTTGGATCCCCAAGTTTATATTAGGAATGTAAATGGCATTGGTCAACCTCTTAGATCTCTGAGGCTATTTTTTATTAGAGAACTTTCATCATCATCATCACTATCTATTTCCATGATCTGAAGATTCAGGAGGCAGATTCTCAGATGGTACAAATGTAAGTTCACATTAAAAAAAATCTGTCCCACAGACCATTAAATATTAACTTCAATGTTTAACTACACAGATATGAAATGCACAAAAGCAGTAGAAAAAGTTAGCATTTAGGGTGAATCAGAAATAAATAGAATTGCATATAGACTGAAATTTCTAATCTAAGAACTAACCCATATCAGTACTTTTTAAGAAATTCCATAGTGGTGGTGTGCTTATAGCTGACACCTCTTGTCAATTACTGATAAATAAACCAGTTTGAGGTACAGTTTCCAGGTCTCCACTTACACACAGATTTTTAAGGCTTTCCCAAGAAACTTCTCACTTCCAAATAGTGCTTTTTGACATTTACTGTGTTTTGAAGACAGATTAAGAGGCTCTACCAACCAGATATCCTAGTATTCCAACTCACCTAGACTATCCTGAAAATCTGGGATTAGCAGCTCTACTGTCAGCACAGGAGCCCTGGAGCTGCTCCCTAAAGACAAGTTTCCATTTCTATAAATTCTGAGCACCTCTGTGGGTAATGATGACATCTCAGCCTAGTAGAATGGTAATTACCCCTTTCAGGCCCTCTCTTAACCTCTTTGAGGCTTATTAGCCTGCTCTGCATACCACACCTGGGATGCCTGACAGAAAGCAGCTTGTCTGCTATCTGAGGGACACAGGCTCTTGCCCGAGTTTGTAACCCTCCTCTCACTAAAACCCAATGTTGGTTTAGAGAATGAGGAATAGTCTGACACCCATTTCTCCAGCTGCATTCCTTTCTCACTCTTCTGTGGTTCAGCAGAAGTACTGCAGTACAGTGTATTCTAAAGGGTGGTATTTAGTCTGACTATTTGACAGCACTGGCTTTGTAACCCTGTCACTTCAGTGTCACACATTTTTATTAACAGATCCTGAAGCCTTACCTTCTTCCAGATCATAGACCTGATACCAGAAGACAAAAATGCTCAGGCCAAAGCATGGACAAATGGGTTGGCCAAGACAAACTGGCCACAGACACTTTTACATGGTACATCCTAGTGGCTGAGGTTCCCATTAAGCAAAGATGATTGGTAAAGTCATCCTGATTCTCTACTATTTTCATTGCTGACTTTTCTAGCAGAGTTGCTGTCATGGCACTGACTAACAAAAGTCTTCTACTCATTAAAACAAAACCAATCCCCTTCCCTTCCCCCTCCCCCCAGATTGCCACTGAGACAATATCTGTCCAAATATTCCATGTGCTATAATGCAGCTTACAATAAAGCTTAAAAAAAACATTAAAATATAGTACTGTGCGCATTGAAGATAATTCCCATCTGTTAAATATTTTCCCACCTTTGCTCTTCCCTTGTGGCCTTGGGTGCACCTCTATCAATACTGTATGCTCCACTGGACAGGGAATTTCTTTTACTCCAGGTTTGTGCCACGTTGTCTGAGAAAGTCCCAAAATTTTGTCATGTTATGGGAAGACACACAAACACAGAGTATAATGGCCACAGCCCAGAAGTCTGGCACTCTCCTTCCATACATACTTTTTAAGTGAATTTTCATTCTGCAAAGTAGACAGCTAAATAATTATTTCTTGGGATATTATTGTCAATAGCTACAAATAATACACTGTGCATCTTCCATGTGTAAAGGTAACAGGTTACAACTATTAAACAAAGTTAATTATGAAGTAATTTCTCCTGTTTAATGCCTTATTTCAAAGTAAAATCATGCTATTTTCATGTGTATGGGACAATCAGAAGAACTGTCATTCACAATAGAAGGGAAGCAGAGTAAGAGCGGTGCTAATTCTGAAGAAAAAGCATTAGCTGACTAGCTCCTTGGTATCTGGAAAAAAAAATAAATCTGTCTTGTGTGAGGTACTTATTAAACACAAATCAAACACCTGTCACCCAGCTGGGCCACGTGTGTCACGGCTGAGCCATCTGCAGGAACACATCCCGCGCCAGTTGCTTTACTTAGTGTGGCCTGGGAACAAGAATCCATTAGACAGAAAGTCAACAGTGGAATTAGCAGCACTTTTTCTTTTAGTGCCCTTCCACTTACTTGTTTGACTTCTTGTGTTTCTATTTTTGGGAGCCTCATGCCAGAGCAACAGTGCTGACTGCTGATTAGACAAGACTTGGCCCAGCCTCAGCGTCTCACATCGATTTAATTGGTTCAGACTTGAAACATGCAGGATGGATATTAGGTGTTTACAAATACAGGCTAGCAGTGAGAACTAAAAAAATAAAAATGTATGCTGGTTTGTAATACCTATGAATGGTTTTACTGTACTAATAAAAAATGGAAGGTTTTTTTCCTAACAATTTGGTATCTATGAATTTAAAAAAGCAATTTACATTGAATTTGGAATATAAACCTATGTTATAATTTTAATGGGTTTGAGGGAAAGAAATATATTCACTGACATTAAAAATGCACATATGAGCAGCATTTATTTAAGTTTTAATAATATAACTCATTCACTAAAAAAAGGGCAAAGGAGAGTTAAAAGGCCACAAGTCACAGCAGCCATCAGTCTGATCTATAACTTCTGTAGAATTTTTATTAGGTATAAGTTTTCTACTGTATGAAACAAGGAATTTTTAAAAAAAATCTAATGTGCTACTCATAATAGGAGTTATTATCCAGGGAGAAAAATACTCTTATACACAGTTTAAATGAAGCACAATAACACAATTTCTCCATAATTATCCTAATATAGATCAATGATTCATCAGATCAAAAAATCTAGTATTCATTGAAGTTCAATACCTAGTGTCTTAAAAGAAGACAAACAAAGCTAAGCAGAATGTGTCAGACAAGATGTACAATGTGGCAGTACAGTGAGAAAGTTCCTTCCTCCCCAATTAGTCCATTTCCTGCAGCACACTGCTGCCAACTTTTACAGTGCAATAATGGGTACTTTTCTTAAAGCTCTGCATTCTGATGAGATGTGGAAAGTTCAGAATATCAGTTTCAAAACTTAGTCTCTAGCTGTCACAAATGAAGGGAAAAGAATATACAAGACTAAAATCTATGTGCCACAGAAACCTTCCATAAAGAATTCAATAAATACAATTTATGAACAATTGAAGAAGAATCCTCAAGCCTCCCCCTGCCCTTTCAAGCTCTGTAAGGTCCTGACTGAGGCTTTTCAAACACAGTTAAGAATCCCAGAACCAGGCAGACTCACAGCTAGAGCATTCATGACCCTCTGATTAAGGAACAAAGAGCTGCATTTAATGACTGCATTATTTAACAACCGCATTATGTTTTACTTCCACGTTACATAACGGGCTGACAAAGGCCTGCCCTGCATGGCACTGTGCCACACTCTGCTTTTCTCCCAGCATCCCAGACCCCTGGAAAATGAAGGGTGACCTTTGGTTGCTTTGGCCACACCTCACATCCCATCACACCACACCACAAAGGCGGCTGCTGCGCTCCAGGCCCATGACCAGCCACATTCTGCTGCTTACTGCAGCTCCAATGCAAATAACCAGAGGGTACATATGCCTCCCACTCTTATCTCATCACTGTCATTTGCCTGCAGGAGCCCCTGGCTTTGATGCCAAGCAATACAAGAAGTAATGTCTGGCTCCAAAATCACATTTGTGCTTTTGTTCTACTGAGACACACTAATCTGATTTTGAGAGAACCCAGGAGAGCACAGAAGACAATGCTATAACTTTGCTCAGATGGAAGTGAAGCGTATTTCCTTTCCCTCGAAAAGCAGTCATTCTTTAATTGAAAAATGAAGTCTCTGCTCACCAACACCTACAGCAGTCACCAGCACCATTCCCTCCAGAATGGAAATAACACCCAGGCAGTGTCACTGCATGCCAGGTAATTTGATTCCACCGAGCTTTCTATCGAGAACTGAACTGAACTGCTGTCGTTTAGCTTTAGGAATTGAAAAACCAGGGAGCTCAACAGTTCCTGGAGTTGTGAACTGCAAAAATCACCTAATAAGGCAAAAATAAGTCAGCACAGCAGACAGCTCTCTGGAATCAAATTTATGATCAAAGGCTATTCAAAACACTTTCTTATAATACTAAGGAGAGAGCAAGCAAGCAAGAACCATACATGCTGAAGCAATGAAACAAATTCTGGAAAACATAATGATCTAAAGTGTATTTTCCAAGGTTTTTTTATTTTTAAACATATTTATGCATCATAAATCTTTTGAGACCATCTATTTTCATACAGATCCATCTCTTAAAATCAGATGTATATTTATTTTACACAAAGATATCACTGAAAATACAAAAAGAGTACAACATTTGTGATAATTTGTTGCCGCAATAGATGGCATCCAATTGCCTGATTTACCATTGCCAGCAATTCTCAAGCTCCAAGGCTTTAATCTTAATGGTAATAAAGTTTCCAATTGGACCACATTCTTACAACTTATAGCTCTCACTTTGAAAAGATTTCTGATGTCAAATATTTTTCCTATGTTACTGATTGTGTTATTTTGTTTCTGTTAGAGACTCCAGAGCAAAGCAGCACGAAGATTTTTCAAAAGTTGCATAACTTACACAAATTATGTCCATACATGATCCAAGAATATTGAAATATAACTGATTAGCAGTGTGATGGGAGCTCATAAATTGGATGGCCGTGAATAAAAGACAGACAAACTGAGTAAGATGGCTTTAACCAGTACCTATCCAGTGCATTTTGAAAGTTTTCTCAAAGACGCTGATGAGCTACTTCGGAAATATCCTGATCCCTGTCAAGGATCTGTACAGGACATGAAATGTGGAAGGCAATATGTCCAGAGATCCTTCAAAACAGCTGCAAGGAAAAGACTGCATTACTGAAATCTCAACACCAACGTCTCCTCAGATTTGTACATATACATGAGTGATTAATGCTCCAGAAGCATATGCTGAAATGGCATAACGGGCCATATATCCATGGCTCTTCTGCAAAGTCAAATATGCCTTGGAAAATTCTAGTTTCCATGGTCTAGCTGGAGCAATGGGGAAAGCAAGTCAGTGGTCACAAGGATCTTCACGATGACATGTTTTGATTTGGATGAACATTTAACAAGTTTCCAGTTGTGGATTTCACAACATAGCTGGCCCTGAAGCTCTGACCTGTAGTAACTCAGTACAGAGATGGGTATTAAAAATCATATTTCTCTGGGAGCAACTTGAAGTCACATGCTACTCTAGCATGTAATTTTTCTTTTTCAAAATTTTAAATTCATGTATATAAACTAAATAATGTTGGAAAACAAAGCACTGGACATTTCTAAGCCATGTTTTATACTGAAAAAAACAATATTATGCAGCAGTTTTCAAACTCATTTTCACAGGTACCTCTAAGGGAAAGGACAACTCTACCCACCAGGCAATGCAAAGTGGACCACTCAGGAAGTGTCAGCAAGCTGTGTTGATGTAGCACTCATACCACAAATGGTACCCATATCACATTTTGGGTAGCCTTTTATTAATTATTTCCTTACCTGTTCCAAATATAAAGAGAACCCTATTCCAAAAGGATACTCAAATTTATCAAAAATGAAATCATCAGTGCTTGGTTTCCTAGTCAGTTAAAACTGAAGATAGCACAGTGATATTGTACTTGAGAAAACTGAAGTTCCAGATAACCATAGGACACAGTTAAATTAAGAAATACAACACTTCTAGCAGCATTAACAGCTTTCCAGTACTATTATCTTCTAGTTCACAAAATATGGGAGTTCATGTATATTTTGTTGGATCATCATCACCACAAATACACGTGCTTGAAAAAGAGAAGGACTAATCCTTTAACAGATACCTACTGAACAGTTTCATGTAAACCTCATTTCATGTAAATCTCACTTCCATGATTCGAAATACAAATAGCACTCATACAGTTAGTAGACTTCTTCAAATGTACACTTAGTTTTTTCTCTGGCCTGACTTTGAATATAAATCTAAGTTGTGTAGCAATAAACACTTTGATTTATATACGCATTTCTTTCTCTTTTCAGTCTAAACTATTTTATTAATATACTGCAGGAGCATCTATAGAGTGCCATAGCAAATGCGCAGCATATTGAATATCTCACTGCTTCAAGCTTACATGCAAGACCAACTATTTTAAAAACCTTACTCAATATATTTAACATTTTAGGAATACTGTTCATAATCTACACTGAAAAAAAATTGTGAAAAAATGAAAAGAGTAAAGTTAAGCCATTTGAAAGTCAAATATTCAAAGCGAATGTTGTCACAAGTATTTCAAAAACTGTAGTTTAAGAAACACATGATTTCCATCACTATTAACTGTATACTATGAATCATATACTATGAATCATAAGAAAGCATTTACTATAGGGGTTTGGAAAAAGGGGAATGGTCAAACCCATTTGGAAAATCTTCTGAATTTTCTGAATTGCCTGGCTGCCTACATAAATTTAATTTTTTAGAATGCAGTCACTGATAAAGAAGAAAATGTATTTTTATAACAGAAAAATTACAAAAATATGGAAAGGCCAAGAACAGACCAAATAATTCACCTTTCTCAGCTTGAGTGCCTTGAGCCTTACTGCCATCATCACATTCTCAGAAGCATAAGGCCTTTCTGGCTAGCAGGACTCAAAACACACATAAGCCATAGAGTCATTAAGGTTGGAGAAGACCTCTAGGATTGAGTCAAACCCTTAACCTAACACGGATATCTTCACCACTAAGCCATGTCACTAAATGTCGCATTATTTGAACACTTAAAGGTATATTGACTCAAACCACTTTCCTGGCAAGCCTATTCCAATGCCTGAGCACCCTTTTGGTGAAGAACTTTTTCCTAATATGCAATCTAAACTTTCCCTGGTGCAACTTTAAGCCATTTCCTCTTATCCTGTCACTTGTTACCTGGGAGAAGAAACCTCACTACAACCTCCTCTGAGATACTTGGAGAGAGTGATAAGGCCCACAACTCTCCAAGAGGTTTAATGCTTTGAATAAAAGTACTTGCCACAGGTGGCAACTTATCTCTCAGGAGCTCTCCTGCTAAATTTTTCAAGCACACAGAGATCATCACCCCCTAAAATGCATATGCCAAAACAGCTGAGAAGTTCACCTTGACTGTCAAGGCATCACAGACCAGCAAAAAATAACCCCATAACCCAAACAGGACTCCAAAACTTAGCATCCAGAACATAAATAAACTTTCAGTTTGGAGCTTTGTTGCCATGGCATTATAAAACCAGAAGCAAAGAGAAGGAAAGGACTTGACTTATTTGGATGAGTGACACAAGAAATGCAGGAAAAAGAAAAATCCCAACTATACAGAGGAAAATTAAACCCAGATTGTTCAAGTTTACAAAAAGCTCATGAAGGAAAGTACAAAATGAGCTCCCTGTAAGAGAGAACAGAGACATCAGGTGCTTGGTGGAATTTCCTTTCCCCCTGCCCTTATCCTCAGAAAACCTCTTAACACATTTTTAAGGCTTGGATACTTGATCTTCTGATCATGGTTAAAAGTGTACACCCTCTTAAGCTGTCAAGCTGGTTAGAAGGCCTGGAAATATACCATAAAAGGAGGTATACATGATTCCATAGAATCATAGAAAGGCTTGGGTTGAAACAGATCTTGAAGATCATGTAGTTCCTACCCCTCTGCCATGGGCAGGGATGCCACCCATACCTAAAATTCTCATATTTCAGTTTAAAACCATTCCCCCTTGTCCTATCATTATCTGCCCATGTAAAAGGTAGCTTTCTCTCTTTTTTTATAAGGCCCCTTTAGGAAGGATCCATCACATGATATGCTTTGTGCTGAGTCCCAACACAAAACACATGCCAGGGAAGTCTGTAGCCATCCCCCAGTGGGTGCTGTGGAAAGGACCTGCACACATTCAACCTGTATGGAAGAAAGATGACATTATGACTTCACCTAGGGAGAAGCCTGTGCGTCTCACCAACAGGAACGTTGTCTCATCATTTCAGTATCATAGGAACACTAGGAAAATAATTAAACATTTTAAAATACAAATACTTTGCAGCAGTGTGTAGGCCTTGCTCAGGTCATGCCAGTGATGTGACCCTGCACACAGCAGTGGTAGGTGAAGACCATTCTTAGTGACTGAGCAATCAGTTTTTGTTGCCCTAATAAGTCTAACTGCTAGATCAGGATTGGTTAATTTGTGGACCAGATAGGTGACTGTCATAACAAAACTTAAAGCAGTCCACTCACCTCAAACCTTCACTTTGTGGACAGATTTAATTCCTCACACCGCAACCAGCACTTGGGCTACAATCCAGATATACTAAATCGCTTCAGACGTGTATCCAGAGGCAATTTCACTTGCCAATCACCAAAAAGTAGGCTAACACAGTGCTTCCTTTAACACATTTCTTCTGTTCTCACAGACTCTGCTGAACATTGCCAGAAGGACAGCACCTAAGGTCTCACACACACAGGGATTCTGATAAACCACAACTTCCATTTGTTCTCGTATCATGGTTTGACACATGCCTTGAAGAAGTGTGCCCAGAAGGCTGAGCTACAAGTCAGTCCTGATTGCAGGAAAGGAATCATGCCACTGTATTTCATCTCTTCTCATAGCCTATGAAGGAAGCAGGTATCCCTCCAAGGGAAAACTGCTACCCTCTTATTTTAGAATTATAAACAAATACTTCAGAACTATCTCCTCTGATAATCTCAAGAATTTTTCCTGTTGCCCCATGTACGTCATACTATTTAAAAGAAAAATCTCTTAAGACAGTTCCCTGAAAAAGGATGGAGATAAAGGAACTAGGTAGGTGGACATCAAATAGACAGTCACACATGTAATGGTGCTGATTATCTACTGTGTTGTGATTTTGGGGGCCTGAGGTAGGGCTCCAAAGGGTTTGCAGTAGATGTTTGACTCTCTAAATTGGTCATAAGCCCCATCACATTGACATCTTTTAACCCAAAGGCTGAGGAGACTACAGGCACCTTGTGGTGTGCCACCAGTCAAAGAAACATAATTTTTAACTTTAGCAGTTTACAAGAACTGCATCAGAAAAATCCACAAAACTGCTGAATTATGGTCAGAACATTCCTCTGTTTTCTTTAGGGTGTTAAGGCTATTCTTATGTTACCTAGAGTCATCAAGCCTTAAGTTCTTTTCTCTGTATTAGCCTTCAGCAGATCCAACCTCGTCATTGGCAAGAGCCTCCTAGAAGTCTACACCTCTTGTGTAGAGGTGCACTTATTAGCAGCAGACTGCCACAAAACCACTGCAGCATTCAGAGAATGGGAAATTATTTTGTCAGTGAGAGTATGTCTTAAAAGTGTCAGGAGGCAAAGTGTCACATTTGAAGACAGACTAAACAATTTTCACATTTAAGATCCTTGAAAGTCAAGGCCATATATGAAGCCTTACAGATGCCTCACCATTTATCCACATCTTGAAAATTAAGTATATGAGCATCAAGCACTGTTCTGGGAGATTCTCCTGTTCAAATTCTCTTAAGTAATAAAGCCCATTGCACAGCATTATTCTAAATTTAGTTTTTCACTACGACAGGTATGTTTGAGATAATTAGTCTAAAAAACCAGGACTTCCAACAGCCAAGTTTGTCTCACTCTAAGGTAAACATCTAAAACAGGTCAAACGAATTGATATTGTTGTTTGTGCGTAACATGAGTAAAATCTATTGCTTATTTATTCTCTGAACCTTTTCTCAGGGAATGAAGTATAAGCAAAGGAGTATTGCAGTGGGTAGGTTCTGACTCTGTTAGCAAGAGCACCTCTGTTCTTTCAAGCCTCAAACTTCAGTTACATTAAAAAATTATAATTTCTTTTTCCTTCTTCCTGTTTCTAACTAGTAACTCAGGGGCACATCTGCACAAAGCTCAGAAACATACAGTGCAAAAACATAAGAATAGTCATACTAAGCAATTTAACATCTCCAACAATAGATAAAGTCTGTTGAAGGCTTTAGGAAGACACACAAACAGCAGTAGCTCCTCAGAATGCTCTTCTGGCACTCCACAGTCTGCACCTCAACATCCTGAAACGTAGGAAATACCTTTGCAAACAAGAGTGGTTAGAGTACTTTTATCATAGACTATGCTGAGTTGCAAGGGACTCATGAGAATCCTCAAGTCCCATTCCTGACCCTGCACCCAAGAACACCCCAAGAATCCCACCCTGCTCCTGAGGGTGTTGTCCAAACGCTTCTTGAACTCAGACATTTTGGTGCTGCTCCTCCACTTTATTGTCTTTAACTCTATGTACAATGTTAGCATCCAGAACACCACACCTAAAGGAGCACAAAAATAAAAGACTCTTCAAATTTATACAGTTGATACATCACCTGAGAAACAGAATGAGGAAAATATTCGTTCTAGCTCCAGAAAGGATCTAATGCACTGGACTACTCCACACAGACATGACCATCCTGGCAAGCAGAAGCTGGGTAACTGGATCTCAGTTTCTTCATCTAGCTATGCATGTACAAAATACTTGTCCTTTTTTTTTTTTTTTTTTTTAGAAGTTTTCATGTTTGACAGTTTTGTATTTCATGGTAGTTAATTTTCAGTTTTCAACAATGGTATTTTATATGGGCTGAATTAAAAGAGTTTTAATGTTCAGAAAAAGTACGTCTTGATATTAAATATGATCTGACTGTTGAGTTTCATGTAAACTAACAGGAGCTTTGGGATTTGGCCTGACAATGAATTTGCAAGGCGCTTAGCAAAAAAACCCAAACAATATTAACCATGGAAACTGTAAAAATAATAACTTGGACTGGAAAAGCAGCGTAGCCTGGTAAGTTTAAAGCAAGATAACATCAGAGTAGGAGCTACAGAAAGAGCCAAGGGAAAACACAGCTTCATTCTAGATCAATCTCAATCTACAATGCTTTACAATAACTCTTTCCATTAATTCACATCTAGGAGCACAGTAAAGTAAAACACTGTCTATCTGGATCAAAACAAAGGTTCCTCCAGTCAATTATGGCACAATCGTGGCAACAGATGTCTACAGAAAAGTGTAACAACAGGGAAGCCATAAAGACTTCTCCTGTGGCTTTCCCAGACTTGAGCCTCTTGAAGCCCAAGAACTTTCAGACAAGCAAACTGACACACTCCATGAAAGTTTACTCCATTAAGTTTTTAATACAATTTCAGAGTTTTCAAGTTCTGTGGCAGTGTTCAAACTGTAATATTGTAACAGGAATAATGAACCCTTTCTATCCTTTCTGAACTCGCTGTCAGATAGGTCTGATGCTCTAATTCACACACTGAAGATTAAAATAAATAAATAAACCCCAATTAATCTTTTCTGCTCCATTCTGGACTGTACAGAGAACAGAACATGACATGTTTTTTCTTATTTGTGCCTTTTTCAGATTGAAGTCCCCATTGTCACACCTTAAATGGAAGATGCCCAGTGCTCTTGGTCACTCTTGCCACCTCCGAATCTTTTCTGGTATTAGATTCACACTGACATGTGAGAACCAGAACTGTATACATCATTCAAGTTGCAGCATAATACAGATTCATTAAAAGATGGTGACATTAAAATTCTTTTGCTTTGTTCCCTATTCTCTTCCTAGTAATTCCTAAATACTATGTTTATTCGACTAGTACTAAACAGTGAGTCTGTAATTCCAAGATCATTTTCCCAGGTAGTAATAGCCAGTCCAGTCTGACATGAAATGGATAATGCTTCCTTTGTTTTCCTCTTCATCTGCATCACTTGACTATTTCTTTCTCAGAGTTTTACATACCACTTGACAATTCAGTCCCTCAACATTGCAGTCCTTTGAACACCTCTACAGCCTGTCCTCCAGTCTTCTATCACATATAACTTAACATCAGTAACAAACACCTTGATTTTAACTCATAACTTTGGTAATACACATCTACTTCCCATTTTTAAAAGAATCACAATTCGAGACAGAAATAATAAGTAAAAATAAAAGACAGTTTCCTAATTTTATATCCTGTAAACCCACAGCCTTTAAGCCTGACAGCAGCAAGATGTTTCCTCAGTGTTATGAGGGCTGTCTCTACACTGAAAATGCTAGATATTAGACTTACAGACTTCCTCTTATACAGGTCAGTAGCACTGAACCCAATAAGTGCATACAGCTGCCTTACTTTGCATACTAACATTTTGAAATGAAGTGAAACTGATGCTTGAATACACTGCTCGGCTGGCACGCCTTCTTAGCCACGGCTATTCCAAATCTTTGATTAAGAAGTCAGTGGTGTTTATCTCAAGCTCTAACCAAGCAGACTGTTGAGTGCACAAGAGCTGTTACCTAAGTATGCAGACCATGAACTGGGCAAGAGGAACAAGAACTTCCTTTAGCTCTCCATATAACCTCTACCTCTTGGAAAAACCCCCTACTGAGCAAGCACCTCTGCAGAGAATACTATTGATCTGAACGGCTTTTTCAGTGGGATACAACAACATGGCAGTGCAGGTAAGACAAGGTTCTAACACAAGTGTTCCATCTTCCCCTTTCTGTACACAATTACAGAGGGGCCACCGACATAATGAACATTTCCCCTGAGTTAAATCACATATCAACATACATACATACCTTTTCACCAGGCAGACCAGCAACACCCTCTGGTCCTTTCACACCCATCTCACCCTACAAAACAAATTGATCAATTAGAAGCTCTACAGACTTCTGAGGTTAACAACAACTACTTAGGTCATATCAGACTTGTGATTTTTTAATAATGCAACCGCTGTGGAGAAGGATACCTTACATGCAACACTAAAATCAGCAAAATAAATATATTTTAAAACATCTGTAATGTCAATTAAGAACTTAATCAGACAAATACTTGCACATCCAAATTTCCATAAAAGTAAGTCCACTAATTTTAAAGGAATTCATTGCAACAGCAGAGACCAAGAGAGTTCATTTTCAGTTCTACGGTGAGAAAGCTCAACATGTAATACAGATTTGCCAAAAGTCATGTGCCCACCATATTTTTGAAAGACACTATGTAAATTCCTCTCTCCCTCCCTTTTATCCCCTCAGAGAAACACAACCCCAAACCATAAGCAATCTATAAGAAAATTTTAGTTTTTAAAAAGACAAATTTTGACAGACTGGTCAGGAGAGTTATGGAAGATCCCAGCAGCTGCCAATGGGACCATAAGTCTTAAAAATGACATAAGAAAATATCAAATCCAGAAATTTTGCTAAATAATGTAAAGTATAAGGTTTAAAAAATTTAAAATAAAAATCATTTGGATGTTAGAGGAATACCACAAAAGCACTGAAACCATATAGCATTCATTAAAAAAAAAAAAAAATTAGGTGTGTCTACTTCTACCAAGAAAAGAATATTCTCCAGCAAGAATAACATCATAACTGTTTTGAAACAAAGTTTTTAACTTCTCTGAAGTTGAGGAAGTAGCAGTAAGATTGGCGAGTACACAACAACAGCTGTATCAGGATCATAAATGTTAAAAAAAACCCTCCAAGGTCATCAAGTCCAACCCTTGACTGAACACCACCATGTCAATGAGACCAAGCACCAAGTGCCATGTCCCGTTGTTTCTTGAACACCTCTAGGGATAGGGATTCCACCACTTCCCTGAGCACCTCATTCCAGTGACTGACCACCTTTTCCCTGGAGAAATTCTTCCTAATGTCCAACTTGAACCTTCCATCGCACATCTGGAGGCCATTTCCTCTTGCCCTGTCACTGGCTGCCGGGGAGAAGATGCTGAGCCCCACCTGGCTGCAGCCTCCTTTCAGGCACTTGTAGAGAACAATAAGGTCACCCTTGAGATTTCTTTTCTCCAGCCTAAATACCCCCAAGCTCCCTCAGCCGCTCCTCACAGGACTTGTTATTAGTGAACGTGCACTTGATCCCCTAACGCAGGCCACGGATAAAAATATTAAACAGCTCTGCCTCAAAAATAGACTAAAATCCTGGATGTGTGAATAGCATGAATCCACTGGCACTATGAGAGATAAAGGTTACCTTATCTAATCACCCACAGAGTGACTCTGTTTTCTATTCATCCTCTGTTCCATGATGCCACTTGCCAGTATTTTATATATAACTGGCCAGAACCATGTTACCTTCAGCAGTGTATTTTTATACACTGTATAGTCTAAAATTAAAAAGCCTGCTACACTCCAGGAAGCCTTTAGCCTGTATGATTTACCAGCCAATTAACCAAGGTACGTTTACACTTCTGTTCCACTAAGAGCAGACAGACTCCCCATCTTGAAGACAATTATTTTCCACTGCAAATTAGATCTGCAAGTTATGCTTCTATCTTCTAGTTGTGATTTTAATACCTACAGGCTGAAAGTTTGTAGTTTTTCATACCTTTATGAATATAAATATCAGATACTATAGATATCTAATCGTATTCATATAAACACCATGACAGACTAAAACAAAAAATACAGGAAATTCATCTCAATTTTTTTTTCCTTAATGGCATTTTCTTTTCATTCTGCAGACCTTAGGATCCTTCACAAAAGTGAAGGGTAACTTGCCAGAAAAACAACTTTTAAGGTGGCGAACAGTAGCAGTACAATGATGCCATTTATGGGTTATGAGTTACACACAGTGTAACAAAACCCAAAGGTAGAACACAAGCTGGAAGTCTACTGTCAAGATTTACTAAGGGTGACAGTAAAAATCTTTTTCAACTGAGAATAAGCTATTTATTGAATAAAATACTCAAGCCATTGCACATTTTTTTCAGAATGTGATCTATTGCAAGCAATAGGATAGCTATTATACTTTTGACAATATTTGTTTTGATAAAATCACACAGACAGTGTGCAAATTCAGCAGGTTAAAATTAAAAATTAAAGAAAAACACTTCTGTCAACTTTCCATAAAGCCAATCAAAACAAAATTCTTAGTGTTTGCAGACAGCAAACAAGCTTTTCTCTAAAGACATGAATCAGCTCTCTATCTGAAGTGGAAATAATTTTGCACATCTGAGACTGCCTGCAGTACTACACCTGTGATCATTTTTTTACATTAATGATTCAGAGACCTTCAAAAGCTATGACCTTTACCTCTTTGCACCTTGCAGTCTTGATTCAGCACACCTGTTGTAGAACTAGAAATTATATGCTAGTAACAGATATAAAATACAGTAATGGACAGCAAAGACAGCCTAAAGCCAAATGTGGGATAGAGAAAATGACAAACAGATAACAAATTACAGTCCTTTCTCATGTAAAACCAAAATCCACTCTTTTAAGAACATATTTTATTTAAACACATTTTTTGTCTCCTAAATTGTGTGTCCATTTACAATATATTTACACTGTT
The DNA here is from genome assembly GCA_013396875.1 of Vireo altiloquus. Classification (NCBI taxonomy): domain Eukaryota; kingdom Metazoa; phylum Chordata; class Aves; order Passeriformes; family Vireonidae; genus Vireo; species Vireo altiloquus. The sequence continues at coordinate 57,284 of VZRF01005762.1, forward strand.
ATATGCTGTGAGATTGATTTACCACAGTAACATTTAGTCTTGTACTAACCAGGGAGAGTTGATGATTTTAATACTAAGATAAAAGCAAATGCACGTAAAGCTCTAGGCATTAACATGGCCTAGAGCACACACTGTTAACGTATTGTGTTGCGACATTGCTCTGGTCTCCAACGGGGACATATTAGTTCAGATAAAATGAGTGATATACACCAGTTGTCAAAACACCCCTCAACCTTAATTAGGTTTGGTTTGACAAGATTTGATTAAGCAAATTAGCTTTCCCTGTTGTCATCTCTGTTTAGTCACGTGTGCATTATGATGTGGTTTAACCCCAGCCACCCTCATGCAGCCACTTGCTCATTTCCACCCCCCTGGTGGAATGGGAGAGAGAACTGGAAGAGTGAAAATTAAAAAGTTTGTGATTTGAGATAAAGACAGCTTAATAGGGAAAGCAAAAGCTACACACACAAGCAAAGCAAAACAAGGAATTAATTCACTGCTTCCCTTGGGCAGGCAGGTGTTCAGCCTTGCCCAGGAAATCAAATATAATAGTGAAAGACAAACAGGAAGACAAATGGCATCACTCCAGATGTTCCTCGCTTCCTCCTCCTTCCCACTGCTTTATATACTGAGCATGGCATCGTGTTTAGGGTATGGAATATCCCTTTGGTAGTCATGGTCACCTGTCCTGGCAGTGTCCCTTCTAACTCTTTGTGCACCCCCAGCCTCCTCACTGGTGGGGTTGGGTAGGGAGCAGAAAAGGCTTTGACACTGTGAGAGCGCTGCTTGGCAATAATGAAAATATCCTTGTGCTATCGACCCTGTTTCCAGCACAAATCCAAAACACAGCCCTATACTGGCTACTGCAAATAAAATCAGCTCTGCCCCAACTAAAACCAGGACACAACATCACCAGAAATATCCAGGTAATACGCTAGCAAAAACGAAAAAATTAATTCACATTCAGAGAATATGTTAAGAGAAAGAAAAGTCATCCCAAACACAGCACCACTCCAGGGTTTCCCTGGTGCTGTAGGAGCAGCAGGGAGTATGTAGACCAGGAAGTATCATCCTTGTTAGTCCCAGCAGAAGCCCCCAGCTGAGTTTTGTCCCATCAGTGCAGGAGCTCAGCCTCACCATGGCCTGAGCTGGGTGTCACTGGTTTAACTCCTGCACCAGTGCCAGTGACTGCTGGCTCCCCTGCCCCTGCTTCAGCCCTGGAATGGCCTCACTGGGGAAGTGTGACATTCCCCCACACCTCTGAGCACCTCAGAGCGGTGAGGATTTGCTGCCACCATCTCCACTCCTCAGGAAGATCTAAGCTCAGGACTGAGATGAATACTGGAATGTTGTCAATGGTAACAAAGAAAATAAGTCTTCATTTCAGAATTTATTATAAGAAAAAAATTAAGTTACATTACTAATGATATTTTCCTTTATTAATTGGATAACTTGGACTATTAGATGGTAAAATAAAAGTAGGACTATCCATAAATTCTTAGGTTGGTAAGCATGAAGCGTTTCTTTCTGCTTACTATAAGATCCTACTAAGTACACTGGCAATTCCTTTGTCATAACTGACAACCAGCCAGATTTTGCTCAGTTTTCTTCTTTTTCTTGCATTCCAGCTTCTAGGTCCCTATCAATGACCTCAGCAACAAAGACTAGGCCAGAAAGGAACCATTCTCAAGGCTGCATAATACAATAGGTATGCTTTAGGTAGAATCAAGTCGACAAGATTTTAAGAGGAAAATCAGAGTATCAGGAAAGAAAGATTAGCAAGGAAAACAGGCAGAAAGAACAGTTCAAACACTTCATTTGTTCTCCAGGAGTTCTTTTTTCATTACATTCTATTACAAATATTTTCCTAGTGCAATAATATATTGTGTAAACCTATCTCTACCAATCCCAAAAATAGCCTTTTAAATGTCTTTTTCCTTAAGTAAAATTTAAATTAATGAAGTTGAATAGCAATAAATTTTTCCATGGTGTGCATTAAAAGGCATTTTAATATTTGAAAGCAGTCTGCCTCTGGGTTTTTGGTCCCTCCTACACTTACAGCATTAACCAATGACCTATTAACACAGCTCAGATTGGTTTAATGTTACATCAAAATATTTAATTCTGTTTAGATTTTAATTTAAAATATTTCATGGGCACTAAGTCTGCTTAAAAGAAATAAAAGTAGAAAACAGTTACTTTTTTAGCCTCTTTGAGAGAGAAAATCAGTTTGTATATTCAGCATATATGTAACCATTCCAATTACAATCATACATATTCTGTCTTTCTGAAGAATTTCTTCATATTGAGGAAAAAACAGGACCTCTTCAACATTATCAAAAGACAACTCCGAACAACAAATATGCTTGTAAGACTCTGAGTAGCTATATACCATGCTGAAGTAGTACTAATTGCAACCAAATAGAAAATACAGTAAATTTCTAACTCAGATCAGCAGCAGAGAAAACCCAGCTCGACAGCAGATATCAAAATGTGTTAAAATCACAGGAGTCTTTCACCTAACTTGTGTCCACTTGCAACTTGTGGAATACACTGTGATAAGAATCAAGTTGCCATGAGAATAATGCAGCATGTTATTTAGGGATAGTCTAAATCGTACACTTAGTAAGTAGCAAATGAAGTTGGTCCTGGCGACTTTTCAGTTTAAGTTATTGAGAAACTAAAGAACAGGAGGTGGTCCCTTGCTGCAGAAGCTGATCTCCCAGCAAAAACATCCTGCAGAAGAAATCAACTACTTCCTGCCCGAAGTACTTGAGATAACAGTTTTGAGTGAAGAATCGTCCTCATGAAGTCACAATGGAAGGCCAGGTGTACAGACAGGAAAGTCATTCGCACAGTAGGCATCATTTTGATTGGCGATGCTCCTGTGCATTCAGATGCATAGTGTGCCAGAGATATATCAATATTTGCATGAATTCTTGTTCCAGTGAAAATATGGCACTTCAGTCCTTCGGGCCTGCAATATACTTTGGACTTTGGCTCAGATCTGTTCAGAGGTACTAAGATGAGCCAAGAGTACAGGAATGAAGAGGAAACAGGCTAATAATTAAATTCCAAATGCCCAAAATGGCTTATAAGCCATCATACTTTATACTGGTGACAGCTTAGATGTTCCTGAACAATCTGACTTTACGGAACAATGACATTAGACTGAAGAAAAGGGCAATTTTGAGGGGCTTGAACATAGCCTTATATTAATTTGTGTAGGTAGAAACTTCCTTGTCAATCCCATAGCAACAAAAAAAGACATCTAAATTCAAACATACAATTAATTAAAGTGAATGGGAAACTGGAATGAGATAAAGTAAAATAAAAGGATAGGAACTTATGCACTGAAAATAAGATAATATCAACAAAAACAGGAATTTCTCATGAAAGAAGGTAAAAAATTAATATTTTCACTTGGATGCTGCAACAGCAAGGACATTTAAATATAGTTAGTTGGATGTCTATAGTGATATGATTTAGAAGCAAAAGAAACAATAAAATAAGAAGCTGAGCACAAGCAAAGTGGGAAACATGCTTAGGAGCACACAACTTACAGAAGACCTGGTTTTTTGTAACTGGCCAGCAAAGTTATCAAGAGGCTGCCTGTTCTGTGTATAACATACTACAAAACACTCAGCCTGAGTCTGTTAGTTTCCTTTACATAATCTAACAATTAATCATGTATCCTACATGTCTGGAATGTTCTGGAGGCTTTCTGCCTCTTCAGGTCTAATTACTGATGTAACAAGGCCATCATTGAGAATGAGTGTTACCGAAACTTGCATAAATGCAGAGTCAATGAGAAAAATGGTACTGAAACCTCAGAGAATGTTGCTTTCAGCTCCATCATGGCAGGCACTATTCAACACAGGATTTGTTTGCTCCCAAAGGTCAGTGACCCAATCCTGATCACAGCCATACTGTGCCCTCCATTCAACCCCCCTTCTCCATCCCCCCCAAAAGAAGAAAACACCACCCACTGCAAAGCTAGGGAGTGACAAGTATGGTCGATATAAGAAAAGTTCAAATTAAGTAGCTTTCTACCTGCTTGCTCTACTACTCCCTGACTTTAACCTGCTGATTCATTCAGTTTTGTGAAAGGATATTCATAAATGTCCATATACTCTCTTTAAGCTAAACTGCTGGGTGCAGTGGGGTTCATTGACCCTTTGATAGTTCCATGAATAGAGAATCTATGCAATGAAGCTCTTTTTCTAAAACAAGTGGGAGAACAGAACCAGAAGTGACCACAGGCACTTGCATGCTCTATTTAGAGGCAGTATGCTCAGTATGGTAAGTACTGCTAATTGGCTGGGAGATTAAATGGTAAAAAATCTCAGACTTGTGAAGTCTCCTTTCTCATCTTAGTAGCAATAATAGTCTCAATGGATCAGGTCAGGAGCAGAAGAGCAGTTTCCCAAACAAATGCTAAGGAACTCCCTATGCTGGTGACATAGGCTAAAAGTAAAAACTGATAATTGTTCAATACACTCAGACCTAGGATCAAAACTTCATGATTAAGTCTGAAAACTGACAGCAGTCCTTCTAAGTTCAGCTGAACTATGGAAACTAACATGACTGATCTTTTTTTTTCACCTAAAGATACAGCTTTTACCAAAAGTGAAATATATATTGGAGGAGTTGTGGTGGGGGGGAGCAGTATACTATCAAGGAATGTTCTCAATTTCAATCAACTGTGTAGATAAGTCTTCTCAGAACTGGTCCATTTTCAGCCACATACTACAGCTGTAAGAACAGCCCTGGCTGTCTTCACAAACTATTTCAGATCACATATTAAATGATATGCTGCAAGGTAGCATGCTGGGTTAGGATACCTCCGTCCTAAACCCTGGATTAAGACATTCTAGGCATCTTCCTCTCACACTGAACTCAATTCCTATCTCATGGTCTTTCTGGAAGATTTACAATAGTTTATTCAATTTTCCCCCTCTAATAGCGCATGGAAAACGTATTCCCAGACATCTCCTAATTCAGCATCCTCCAACAAGATTTAAGGAATGGAGAGTGAAGGGACAACATCTCTTATGCTGACCTATATTATTAGGAAATCCCCAAGGTACATAGCATAAGAATGTCATGGTAAACATTACAGAAAAATTCAGAACAGGCCCAAGGAAAGGACCCACTGGCCTGTCTTAGAGACTTGCCAATGTCAGATTCTTCTCTCTTCACAATTAAGAAAGTTTCAGGTATGAGCGTTATCAAAGAATATACTGAGGTCATATTTCATACCCTCCTACTGATGATTGCAAGCACGAATCCACCACACAGGGTTCTGTCCATCAGCAGTGATGTACACACACGATACGGAAAAATTCTTGACAGACTGTATACCTGACTTCTGTATAGGGCACAGTGGAGGGGCTGTGATTCCCAGGCAGGTTAACTGTGCTCCACAGAGTTTATGAGGTGGCCCCAAAGTGAGGCAGCTGTAAGATGCCTGACAGGAAGCTCACACACAGAGCCAAACACTGACTGATAAAGGATCTAACCTGTGTCCAGGCAGATTCCTTTAAGGAATAACAGAATTCATATAATTCCCATTCAAGAAAGATAAGTTAGAATAAAGACTTGAAAGAGAGTATTCAAGTGAAATTTTACCTTTTCACCTTTATCTCCTTTCTGGCCTGGCAAACCAGCTACTCCTGGCAATCCTGCTTCTCCCTGATTTTAAAAGAAATAAAAAAGTCAACAAAGCAGATCTAAAATATATTTGGTTTCCTGTCTTTGTCACAAATGCCTAACAAAGCAAATGACTCAATAAATATAGTGCAACACCCAGGAGAAGTATTAAAAGAAAACAAACACTGTGCAGAATATAATTTATTCTTGAGTAAAAATATTTACACTAAATATAATGCCTAAATATTATTCTCATTTTTACCATGGTATTTCTTTGGGTGTATATTCCAATGATTAAACCTTACCAATGTCTCTAATTTTACATTAGGTAAATCCAAAATGTACTGTTTCTTAACTGGGAAACACAATGTAAGTACCTTACAATACTACAAACCCGTAAGACTTTCCCATGGTTGAAAAAAAAAAACAAACAAACAATCGCAACCATTTTTATACCTAGCAGGATTAAACAGCATTATGCATTATAAAGCAATAGGAAAACTTTGTACTTTATTTGGAAAGCAGTAGCATCTCTGTGTAGATTCTTGCTGCCTTCCTGGGAGTGCGTATATTCTGCTGGCATGAGCAGTCACTGGTGATGAAGTCGTAGCCAGTAACCTCTCCTCACGTGGGCACTAGAATAAAGAGATTTTTCTGGTTTGTGGTCCACTTTGGTGAATAGGTAAATACCATCCAGATATTAGTTTTAAGTTACCATCTGTTTTAATACTCCTGTACAAACCACATATGGAAAGTGACAACAATTTCCAAAGAGAAAAAGAAAAGCTGTAAAAAAATGAATTCTAGATATTGTGATCTTTCTGTTCTAAAATCGATTCCAGTTAAAACTGATATGACTGTCTCACTTCTCTCTTCCAAAAGAGCCCAGACAGAGGAATAAAGTCTCCCAAAATTAGTAGTGAAACAGAAACAGAAAATGTCCATGGGAAGAAAAAAAAATCTTCTTCTCAATCTCATTTTGTCCTCTCCCCCACACCAAAATGCAAAATATAAAAGTAAGTGCTAAGGAATTTTTTTTTTTTTTATTAAATTCTTCTGGCATACATAGTTTGTAAACAAACAAAAAAGCCCTGAAGCCGAGATTCACCTGTCTGTGACTCCTGAGTACTGAGCCAACCTGAAGAAATACTACAGGACAAACCAACAGAGCCTGATAAATTTCAGAAACTCTCATCAAGATGTAATGAGGTTTCTTTCGAGCCTTCTGTCAGAGAAATTCCCACAGAATTTACTGTTTACTGTAGAAATTTATATCCAAATATAAATTCCTTCCCTTAAATTATGGAAAATGTAGCTCTTATAATAGTTAAGGAAGTAGTGAAAAAATAAATCTGAAAATGTAATGCTAGTTTCAATATGACAGTAATTAACAAGTAGTCCACCATTTCTTACATCTTAAACATAAGACATACAAATGAAACTGATTATGCTTTTAGCCATATAGCTGAATGAATGTTTAAATGTTTATAAATAAAGACTATTGTTGAGGTTTTTGTGTTCATATATAATTGGGGTTTGTTTTGTTCTGTTCTTGGTTTTTTTGCTGCTCTGTCATAACTGCTCAATAAATTGTATTTCCAAGCACCAAGCGGAACCTACAGAAATTTCATTCATTCCACTTTTTCATAAGCTTATACATGCAAGAGAAAGCCTGCATTATTATCAATAATCTATTTAGAAATATATTTGAACTATTAATCACTATTTAAATTTGAAAATTCTCCCTGAAATTAGATGATGTTTCTTTCATGCTTCTGAGGACCAAGCAGTTGTCAGTTCCCCCAGTCTTCTGCTCCTCTCTTCTTGGGCAAATTTCTCTCTCCAATCCAGGTACACTTTTCTCTATCTCTTTGTGGATGGATCAATCAGTCCTTCGACATGCTCTGAGTTTTTTTTGCTGACTGCAGGCTTGGTGGTGATGGCACTGTCCACTGTATCAGAGGAGCCTAATCTTACAGACTACTTATAACTAGCAGGCCAATAATTTAACAACATCTTCCTGAGGCTATTCGTGGTTTGGTTGTTTTTTTTTTTTTTTGTTTTAATAGGCTAGCTTGAGCAAAACAATTACATCTACAACATCAAGCATTTCTATGGTTCTACTGTCTTCCAGTTTACACTGATTCTGTCTATCAAAACAAGAGAGAGAAGTGAACCCTTTAAACTCAGTGCTTTAAATCAGTGCTTTCCCTCATGTTAAACAATATACACGGCAGCATGTACGTTATAAAAAATAAAGTATTTCATAGAATCATCAAGGTTGGAAGAGACTGTCAGTATCAAGTCCAGCTGTGAACATACCACTATAACTTGCCAATTATAATAGACCCATTCCTCCATCTTAGTTTATTAAAATAAAGAAAACTCAGAACCATCCTGTCTTCCTTCTCTTCCACAGCCATGCAGACTCTGTCATGGGTTTTGTTTATATTAACTGTAAAACTTCATGAGATGCAACTGCTCCTGAAATGGTCTCTGTTATTTGAAACCATTCTCAACTCATCGCAGTGATTTGTTTCCTACTCTCCAAGGCTTCTTCACTTACTAATTAGATATTAATCCTGTTAAGAAATGCATTTAAAAAGCAGTAGCAGCACCTAGTGCCTTTTGCTGAGGTTCCATTGTACCATTTATTTAGGCAGCGAGAAACTATGTACCATGACTCCAGATACGGAACTCATTTTTAGAAGGTAATTAAACTAACACCTCTATTGAAATTTCTTCACAACTCTTTAGTAAGAATAAAGCAATTTCTTTTGTATTAACATTTGAATTTCAACAGACAACTTACCAAGTCTGCAGATATTTCACAACAGCTATCTTCTGTTGCAAGTTGTGAATTACAATAAACTGCTATGTGGTGAAGTTCAATCTATTAAGAAATATAAAAGAAATTAATATGAGGTGTAAAAAATTATGCATTACGGCATGCTTTTTCTTATCTTGGCGTGGTAAACTTTCTCTTTGAAACACTGCATATTTCTGAAATGCTAGAAAAAGACAAGTCCAAAACAATTAAACAGCTCCTCATTTAAGGAAAAAATTATGCAGTCTATTACTTTGATGTAAATCACATTTAAGATTTCATTTATTTTCATGCAAGTTGCATCCATCTGTATTGGTTTGCTAATACTGCACAGGCATTTTAGCCTTGTAGACATCCACTGAAAATCTTGTTTTCAGGAATGTAATTTTCCTCTGCAAGGAACTAAAGTAAAGGTTTGATAAGCTCTCTATCACATACATCTACTGCTTTGGACAGACTCTTGCCCGGACACTGCCACTAAAACACCTGAAGGGCAAAAAATCCCAAATTCTGTACATAAAGCTTCTGTTTCAGAGACTTCAGGTATATTGGTGAGATGAGAAGCAGGCAAAATTCTAACTAGCTAATCTTGCCCTCATATGCCTCTTTCTTAATCAATTTTATATCCTATTAATCTCCCTCTTGCATTTGGTATTGAGAAAAGTGACAGTTGGTACAGGATCCACTCTGCTGCCTTCACCAGCTTTAAGCCCATAATGTTTTCCTGCAAACGTGGAAATCCCAGTTGACAACTTCCACTCAGATTTATCCAGCTCATGCCATGCAACCAGCACGAAAGAAACTGCTCTTTCTCTGGCATGCTATTTGGAAATGAGGAAACTGTACACGCATTTCAAATAACGTTGAACTCAAGTCGTAGAAAATAAAACAAAGTGTGATTTTGGCTTCATAAAATAAGAGCTCTGAGTCCAGGCCAAGGTGCCTAGTGCCCCACAAGAATGATTCCTCCTGCAACGTAGGCTCACAGCGACAGTGTGCCATTTCCCTCTGGAGCCCTGCAGCGTACACAATAGTGCTGAAGCTTTCCAGTGGTCACTATAAACACCAAGGTAGATGCTTTAAACCTGGTACCTGCACGTCAGTGTACTTAAAACTAACTGACATCTCCTGAAGATTTCAAATTACCTGTTGTGAACTCCCTGCATGAACAAACAGAAGAGAGCATTCCTGGGACAGAACACAGCCCAGAACATTACGGGCCTCCCTTGTGTAATTCTTGCACCAAAGGCTGCAGGAAACACACCTTCTGCCACTTCCTAATCCTTCCCTTTTGGATAAGGGAGAGACAACTATGAACAATGTGCCCCTATTGCTACATAGCTGAATTACTCTAGAATGCTTCAATACAGAGGTAATCCTTAATTATTTTGTGTCTCCCCTTTATCACAAAGTGTAACAGATGACTGATACAAACTTAAAACAAAATCTTACTAAAAATGAAAGAAAAAAAACTATCACTGCAAGTTATCTTTAAACATAGCAATAATATGTCTGTGATAATTAGGTGGCTCTTTCTCCAAATTACGTACAGAAAAACAGACTCCTTAAACCAGGACTGAGTTTTATGCATTTACTTTGGTGACAGCTTTGTCTTAGCAGATGCTACAGTATTGATTAATGTTTAGAGAAAAACACTTAAGGACTTCAAATTAAGAATACACACTCAAAAATAATGACTGGGTTTGAACATTTTATCGACATGACTCTTTACAACTGTGTTAGTAAAAGCATGGCTAAAACATTGCTAAAAGTTATCTGTTTGTCCTTTCATACTACTCACATCTACAGGCTTATCATCCGCTGCACGAGAAGCAATCAGTGTCCTTCCCTGCAAGTCAATGGTGAATTTTTCATCAGTCTGCTTTCTCTCAATTAAATTACAATCCAAAGAGAGGGAAATGATCCCTGACTGCACGCTAATACCAAGCTTATGCCACTGCCGATCAAACAATGGATAAATTTCTCGACTCTTAAAAGTGTAGTGCAGTATATTTCCCTGAGCAGATTTAGTCATATACTCCACCACCTTTTTTGTACCATCCAGGAGGACAGAGATCTGAAAGCAAGATAAAATAAAAGAAGTGGTTATTTAAAAGTTCTAATAAATAAGCACATACATAAAATATATATAATAAAAATATTTCAACTACATACACTAGGAAAGAAGTACATTGTGAAGCATTCTTCTATGTAACTTGGTAAATACATATCAGCTATAAATCAGAACATGCATTTGATTATATTTTGCAGTCTAAACTGAATAGATTTTGCTAAATTTCTGTCATTCCTGAAACAAATTATCAATTATTTCAGAGCAGTCTCTCTAATTCATAAAAACATTAGCTAAATTCAGTAATGAAACATCCATTATTATATACACCATTTTAATGGGGGGAAAAAAGAAAAAGGAACTTTTTGAAGAAATAAATCAAAGATGACTCTAACCTCAGGTGTGTCATACTGATTTAAAACTTGCCATATATACCAACGCTCTTTCTTGGTACTTCTCCGTACACGGAATGTGGCAATTAGAGAGTATTCTTCAGGAAGCCCATTTGGAAATACTTGCCTGGAGAAGGAAGAAGGAAAAAGATCTCTTGTTATTCTTATAAAAAGCACTGCTTAAAAGGAATAAACAGAAATGATACCTGGTGAAAACAAGAAGCCAAACACTTGGCCCCACTCATACAAATTCACAGGTCTCAGCATTCAGAAGTTTTTCTTCTCAAAAGTACAATTCAGTCTCTTTATAAGAATAAATGACTGAAAATCTTGTTAATTTCTTTTTTGGCATCTGTGATTAATATAAATAGGAGTCTAAAAGGAAAAAATGCAAAGTGAATGCCCCACGTGAAAGTATTTTAAAATACAGCTTTTTGCAATTTATCACTTGGGATACTTCAATATGTTTTGTAGAGGATTTGTGAAATAATCCCCATCCTTGGAGGCTTTCAAAACACAGCTGGACAGGGCTCATAATAACCTGATCTAACTTTCAAGTTGGTCCTGCTTTGAGGAGGGATTTGATCCAGTGACGTCCATGGGCAATGACTCGGAAATCTTGAGCATCCAAAAAGTTGGACTTCAGCAAGCTTGACAAAAAATAAGGAATTTATTTTAGAACAAATAATCTGCTGTTTTTTGATTTTGTTATTCCTTTCTTACCTAAGATGTGTCAATATCTCTCAAAAAAAGTCAGACCTATATCACAGAATGCACTGCAACACCACTTCTATGAACTATTTCAAAAGTTTGTATTTTACATGAAATGAAGTATGTACCTCAAATCTACACACTTTGGTAACCATTAAATTTACACTAATTCTGTACTAAATAGATTAGGATGGCACAATCAACTTATTTCATTTGTAGCCTCTGCATTTCAAATTATTAGTTTTCTAAGACAGAGGTGAGAAAATTAAAACCACAGATCTCCAGACAACGAAGGAGTAGCTAAAGTGTTCACATTGCTGTTTGTGACCAGCTAGCCACGGTGCAAAAAGCATTCCCTGGATCAGAGCTCAGGAAACCTGAGGACTCCCCACGCAGCAGAAAAATTTCCTCCATTCTATTTCCCACAATCATGTGAAATAAATGGCTTAGTTCTAAAAAAACTGATTAAATTATAATTATACAGCAATGTGCTATAAAGCTTTTATTAAAAACAAAACAAAATAAAAGAAACAACAAACGTGGGGGGAAAGAAAGAGCAAAGCGCTACAGCTGATGAAACAATAGCCCCACAACTCTCCTGGAAATAGTTGTACTTCATTTAGGATCTCAGAAAAAATGCCTCCTGCGCAGAGAAGCCTGCTCTAAATCCTGCCAAAGAGCTTCTTTAAGAACTAGCACCTATTTAAGTCCCTTATGTGGGAATCACACTTCTTTGGCTTATTTCCCGCAGCTGATTCCTGTTTTATCCCAGGACCAGATTGGCTGCTGTCCCACATTGTTAGTGGACCCATATGCTGTTGTACAGCTATAGATGTTGGAATGTCAAAAGTCAAGGCAAAAGAGAATAGGCTTGGCTGTACTTAGATCTAGATTTCATACTATGTATTTCAAATATAGCATAAAGAATATGTTTTATAGTTTATAAAAAAAATGCCTTCACTGGGCATGAGTGTGTGCAGAACAATAAACTATCTGGACATGGGATCAGCCCTACGGTTTCCTGCACCCCAGGCAGGCTAAGGAGATGGTATCTCAGGTTTACAGCTGTAAGCTAGACAGGATATCTGGCCGTGGGAGCATCTGATTAGCTCTCCAAAATCAATTAACTTTCCCAGCTAAGTTCCATATTGGGGCACAGGGGAATCCACATTAATGGGCAGAGGACAGGCAATTGTGGAAGAGAAATGATCAGAAGTCTTCATCAAATGAAGGGAGGGGTAACCATGATTGCTATGGTAAGTCTGGAGGACAAGCAGATGCAGTCTTTGGGCAAAGTTGGCACTATCTTACACATCCACACACCCCCTCCCCCTACACCTCACCCCATTGCTTTTTACTGTATGTCTTCCTAACACCTTCAGAGTCACCTAGATGTAAGACAGTATTAAGTCTTGTAAAATAGTGATTATTTCAGAATTTTCTCAGATAAGTGTGGTTGTGTGACAAAAATTTACTTTCTTTAACTGTTTATCAAACCATTCAGGAAACAAAACAAGAGCTAAGGTATACATCAGTGTTACAAAAACCAGCAGGAGTTCACTCTAACTTCTCTTACCTTTGAGCTGACAAAGAAAACTGTATTGGGAGAGGTGAGAAAAGCATACAAGATTAAATTAATTCCTAAGAGCATTACTGATTTCAGCAAAGTCAACTGAAGAGGTAAGATTTAAGCAGAATTGGACCAAGGATAAATTCAGTTAGATTCACAAAATAACTTAGGTAGGAAAGTACCTCTGGAGGTCAATGGATCTAATCCTGTGCCTAAAGCAGGGACAACCTGAAAATCATATCTGGTTCCTCTAAGCCCTGTCCTGCTGAGATTTGGAAGTATCTAGAATGGAAATTCCACAACTCTTTTGGAAACCTGTTATAGTGTCTGGCCAAAAACCAGCACAAATTTAGTATACAACTACCGTATACCAGAGAGATAATATAACAGAAGCAGTATCTTTATTTTGAGAAGAGTTATCATTGATACCTATATGAAGATTCCTTGGTGACCAAAAAGTCATTAACAGATGCTTATAATTATATACTTAACAGTCAACCCTTCTAGCCAGATAGTGAATATGAAAAGGAACAAAATAATGGGATGAAATACCCAGAAAACTAGCAGGCTATCTGCTACCATACACAATTTCCCCTATGCTCTTGCTCCCTGAATGGCTTCAAGTGATTGTCATAGAACAAAAAAGCATCCATCAAGGACTGAAGTGCCCTAGGTACAGATGCTTAGTAAGATACTTCAGTGATATTTAAGTATTATTACCATGGTACCTTCTACTCTGTAAAATCAGTTAAAAATCCTCAAAAACAAAGTATGTACATGTTTTAAACAATAAATATATCATGACATTTGATGGGAGAAATCAAAGACCAAACAGAAAAATTAACATAAAACCTCATGTTGGAACATGAGAAAAGCCAAACCAAAATTTCATGGAATACTAAATTGGAAATTTTGAAGTTCTTTGAATGTTTAATATACTGTTTTACCTAATCACATCTACAAACATTTAAAACCTGAGAAAACTTGTGAGGTATTATGTACAGGGTGAAAACAATAAAGGAACAGCATTAAACGTTAGTAAAAAATTCAAAAGCAAGTTGTTCCACATGTCCACAGCCCAAAAAGGAGTCTAACACTGAATATTTAACCTTTCCACACGGCACAGTATAAAAACAATAAGAAAAGGAGAGAGAAAAAGGGTGAAGGAAACCTACACCAAGCACCCCTCAAAGTCTACAGATGTACACACCACACAGAGAACATGAACTTAGGGTAGTAAGTCATGGTGTCTACGCCAAAAGCAGTAAGAGAAATGACAAGTTTTAAGCAAGTTATAACGTTGCAGAAATATGGGTAGCAACCGGTAAGTGTGCAAATTTATCTATAAAGACAAAAGAACTCACAAATTAACACAGACAAGCAGATAAGGGTATCCTTGGCATCTGATCTCTCAACTAGATGCCTTTTGGACTACAGTGTCTGAACAGAATTACATCAGACTTGGGTGCCAAAAATCTGAGATCTTCATGAAAAGAAAATATCCCTTTCAGTGGAACACTTAAGTTCTCCCATTCTTGTGAAATTTCCTTACCAAACTAGATATCTTTCCCAGATGGCTGCTCAAACCTTTAAGGCTATTAAAAAGGGGCTCCCTTTCCTCTTCTACACTCAAAACACTCATGACTGCTGTGGTTTGTGTTGAATCCAATGCTGTCCAAACTTACTATGTGTGATTCGAGCACAGTCAATGGCTCAGGCACCTCTAGGGACATGGGCAACGTTCCGGCATCTCTACACACATCTTTGAGTCACAATGAAACTAGGGTGGGAGTTACATGCCTCTCTGCTTAAGCCATGGTGCTTCTAAGCATGCCTGGAATTTATGCCCAGACGCCGGGGGAAATCAGTTGTCCAAAATTACTCATTATAGGTGCCACTAGGGGTTGGGTGGTGCTTGAGAGTGGGCAATTTGAATTATTCTCAGACTCAGGCGCCCAGAGTCTGACTAATTTATACTTTAGGTGGAATTTTGACAGTTTGATTCTCTCCCTCTGTCTATATTGTCAGTAGCATATAATAAAAAATTAGTTGATGAATAGAGCACTGTGTTCTCAAAGCAATGCACACCCTTAGTGGAAACTTCTGAAAACAATAGCAGGAATTGAAGCACACGAACAGAGTACAGAGGTCTGAATTTAAACCACCCTGGGCTGCTGGACTGAGATGTACTCTAACTTACGGAGGCCCCAGCTGGCAAATTGAGGAGGCCATCAATAACTAGCAAGAAGATTTCCAATGACACAAGGTTTTAGATTGTACATAGATATGTTACAAATCCATACATTCAGGTATTTCTTAATGTTTCACTGGTTGAAACATGAGGCAGATGCAGCCAGAATGGTAATAAATAGACACTAATGTTCTTGCAACAACTGTGTGCCACTCTATCAAAGCATATGTATACACAGAGTTGCAAAGGCTTTTGCTGCACTCTCCTCTTTTTTACCGGATTAAATGCAGTCATAATTTTTCCTAAAAACAGGTGTATATTATGACTGTACATTATGAGGTTACCAGAAGAGCAGTTAGAGGAATGTTGCATGAAAATTACCACTGTGCATACCTTCCACTGCTTATAAAGTATAGAATGAATTTTTGAAAAATATTTTCTTTATTCATTTGTTTCCTCAAAAGTTCTGAAATGCAGATACCAGCTGGAACTGCTAGTGCTATCATACTAAAAGAAGTAATTATGAATGAATTAACTGTGTATTCACTGTGCTATAAACAGTTTTAGTTCTATCTTTGTAAAGCAGCATTGAGTTACCCATATCAAATTTAGTAAGGTAATCCTTTATTTACCTTTTGTTTTTATAAAAAGCACTAATGGAAAAGCAGCATCTATTTTTAAATCTTATGAACTCTAATTGTTCCATATCGAATGAGAACACACTACAGTATATGATAAACTTCCGTATTTACAAGTATCAATGAAGCCTCCAGCTTGCTGTATATCTTCCAAGAAGAGAAAGATGAGCCAACTTGCATTTCCTGAGAGTGAAGTGAGAGATGTTTAGAGTTTATGGCAAGACATATCTTTTCCAGCTGACATATACCATTACCTGGTATATGTCACTTGTAACATGACAATGTTACAATAATTTGGTGACCAGAGCCCAAGGAGTTAGTTTAAAAATCTTTCCTGTGTTGGGTAATGATTTATTTAGTTCTTCGTTGATGGAGACATTGAAATGTTAACCTTTTTATGTTTGCAAAGGGTTTAAACTCAGATCTATTATGAATAAAAAAGTAAAGCTCAGGTGGACCAAATACAAAAATCTCCACATTATTGTCGATATTTCCAAAAAAATTGCTATATTTTTGAATCTCAGTTTTTACCTAACTTGGCTGGTAGAGCAGGAGAACAGGAATCAACTAACTAGAACAATTTACTAATCCCTGCCTAGAAAGTGTATTTCAAATTCTTTTCAAATAAACGCTAAGAACAGCTGTCTTTTCTGTCAGAACAAGAAATAATTTCCTTCCCATCCATCTTCCTCAAATCACATTAAGATGCACTATATAGTTTCGTGTTACATTAGGCCTCAAGTTGTTTTCATACGACACATTATATGATGCAACTCAAGGGAAACTATTCAGACAGCTTAAGAGTTATTAATTACTTAGGGAGAGCTCAACCCACTCATGAAATGTACTGCTGAAAGCAAAGCTGCAGATTATTTTAACATTGAGAAGAGGGATTTACTTAATATTTCATATATTTCAGCATGTCTCTGCTTTCATTTACAGAACAGGCATAGATAAGCTGACTCTTTTAATATGCAGGTTGTTCAGAAATTGTTTTGGAGTGAAAGTCAATTGTATTGATATCAAAATTTTAAAGTGCATTTGAAAAAAGGTTGGTTTGAATGAGGCACAGAAACACCAAAACCACTATGCCTGTGCAAAGTACTTTTACCCCAGAGTTTCCAGCTCTATTTTGCATCCTTATTTTCAGGAATTATTGGTGAACTCCTGGCCTTAAAGAAGTCAAAGGCCAGTCTTCCTTTGATTTTAAAGATGTTAAACTCACTGCTTTCCAAGTTTAGCCTATTTCTGTTTATTTTAAGTCTTCTGAAAAAAAAACAAACAAACAAAAAAGCGATAAGGACAGCAGAATTAAAAGCAGTAATATATAATAAGGTACACTAGAAATGCAACAGTTTTTCTTCTCTTTTTCCTAAGTAGAATTCTCCTGAATTTTCATGAAGTTTTGAGAAATTTCAGCTCAGCAAAGAATTTTGGAGTCTCATCTTGTGGAAGGCAGCTTTTAGCACTTTTGAAAAAATTACACACTTTTGATGCTTTGATCATCATGAGGCAGAGGGATACCAGAAAGTGTTGTCCAATTGCATGATTCAGGGAAATTAGACTGAGAGGAAATGTTTTTCCCCTGTGTGAAAGGACTAGAGTCCCATGTTTTTGTTTCTGAGTTCCTCATCTCTCAATTTGCTTGTTCTCTGGTCATCTCAGTAAAAGAAACTGTCTGAATGCAAGACCTGTGTTCAGCATTAGTAGCAGCAGCATCTGTCTACATTGAAAATATAAAAACAACCAAGAGAAAAATCACAGAATCACTAGGTTGGAACAGACCTTCAAGATCATCGAGTCCAACCCATCATCTCTTTTGAGCTGCCATAATTTCCTGTGGGGAACTATGCTCTTCCTAGATATATACCTCATTCTACTTTCCCTTCAGTATCGACATGTAGAACTTCAGACCCATGCATGCCCCATCGCCAGTCTTCTAATAGGTTTCTACTTGTGTGATTCGCTGTAGGGACTGAAACCACCCTAAACGATGAAAACATGGTCTTATTGCTCAGCATGAACATTCCAGAAACCCTCAGAGCTTTTCCTTACTCAGAACCACACTAGTAAGTAAATTGCCCGTCTAGAGAAATTTGCTCACGGTCTGACATATTTCTTGCAAGCAACACACAAAAAAAACCCAAACAAAATTTTCTCTTTGGGTATTTATGGCAGAATCCAGAGAAGTGTGATGATCCGTCCTTTTCTTCAGTGGGTTTGTGATTGTCTCCAAAGACATAGTCTTTGTGCAAAATTTAAAACCAAGACTAATAAAATGACAGAGATTTAAGTTGTCTTCAGCTCATTCAAGAATTGCATCAAGATTTTTTGTCTTTAGAGATTATGCAAAAATGCCACTATGCTGTCTTAAATATCCTAAAATTCAATTGTGGATGGCAACCATCAAGAGAAGAGGATGAGAACTTTAATACTTTAAAAGGAACTTTGGATATTTCTTTCAATATCTACCCATGTTTTTATTTTGACATTTTAGAAGCTGTTTTATAATGCACACGGTCCTTCTAGTTAACTCCCAGAAGTGTAACAAACACAAGTCTAGTTATTAGAGTAGTCTGTTATTTGTCAGACTCTGAAGTCAATGAGATATTAAGTTCTTATGCTAAATATGATTATCTGCAGTGGAATGAAATTATTCAGCTGATCAAGAAATCTTCTGATGATGTTAATGAAAAAAAAAATTGTGGTAACCTCTCGCAGGCAACCGACAGAGAAAATTGCTCTGCACAAATTTCTACATGCTTCCTACTCAGAAGCAAGATCTACTGTACAGTATTAAATATTTTTATATTTAAGTGGTTGCTGTTGTCTGGAAAAGTAAAGAAAATACAAACTACAATAGACAATTTATCTGTTGGAGGCCATGTTCATTCAGTCTGAAGACAGAGAGAAAATGCACTTCATATTATGGAAAAGAGGGATGACATCAGGAATTACTTGGCTTATATATCCATATAATCTTCCCTGTAGGAGAAAGAAATCCAAGCATCCATTTCTCCTCAGACATTTGTACAGATACCTAGAGACACTAACTGATTGCACAAACATAGTGGTCTCTTTAGTTTGGTACCCAGGAGGGTGAGTCAGCTCCAGCAGAGCTTCGTACTGAGAGACTCACACCCTTTTGCTTCTCACGCTGGGGTTTTGGAAGGTACCTCGTGTGTTTCTGCATGACATCACGCTACCCAACCTAAAAACGTTGTTTCCATAGAACGCTCAATTTCTTCCTGTTTAGTCTCCCCTCATCCCCATCCCAAACTTCTGGTAGCTTTTTACAACGAACCGATGGAACAAGCACTAGCCAAGTGAGCTGCTGATTACACTTGGAACAGGCTCTCCCTTTCCTTCCCGGGTTCATTCTGCCAAGTCCTAGACAACCTTGGCTGATGGTAAAGGGCAAACCATCTCACAGGCCAGCGTTCCTCTCACGAGCACGCTGAGCGCTTGCAGTGGACCCAACAGCAGTGGACCCAACAGCACGGCTGGCAGTGGAAAGAGAGAGCTAGCACTGCTGTTCGGAGTGCAGCTGCACCTAACTAAGGGATGCTTTTTTTGCTAACCCCAAATAATTGTCTGGACAACTAGCCTCCTCCTTTTCTGCATGCAGGACTGCCTATAAATAAATAAACTCATTCTTGGCTAAAGTCACACGCAGGCCGTGCTAAGAAGTGCTTGAGAAAAAAGGAACAGGAGAGACCAAAGGCACTACAGCCTAGAGCTCTGTTATAAATGGATATATGTACCTGTCCTGGCTCCAGATGATCTCCCCAAAAAAGAAGGTGTAAGCAGTGAAGATTGATTTTCCAACAGAAGAGATCCGAGTAAGAAAGAAGGTTAATGATACCAGATAGCAGGGTCAGACCTGAAAAAGTAGCTGTCAGCTGCAGGAGTGAAGCTACAGGGAGAACATGCTTGTGCTTTAACACCCCCCACACACAGCACGACTAGTCTATGCATATTTAAGCCTGGTGTTCTGCTTACATTTAGAAGAATGATTAGAAAAATAATGTGCTCTTTTACAGTATACAAAAACTGTCAACATTCACAAATTTTAAGTGAATGCGCATGGAAAAGAAATCATCAAAAACCTTATTTGCATCACATTAGAAGACGTACTAGCATTTTCAGAAACTGGAAATTCCTTTTCCTAAGTCTCAGAACTTAGGTTGTCTAATTAACGTCCAGTTAAAAAAAAAAATTAAGAGTATATACAGCTAGCCTGCAACTCTTACAATTTCTCTGCAAATGAGAAATTTTTGTAAGTTACAGATTGAGTGGGGTTAAAAATAAATCCAGTTTAAAAATACCCACATTGCTATCTGCTGAGTCATAACTATATTTAGCAGGATGGACCAAAGACCTGTGACTAGCAAACCCTGTTACTATCAGACCCAGCTGGGAAGTGGCCAGGTATTCCCTTTAAAGTGCTAGGAGAGAAACAAAAAACAAACCTTATAAAGAGAGACAGGGTCTTGCATCTGGCTCAAGACAGAGGTGTGGAGATGACACCTCAAGCAGTGATATGGATAAGTTAATAAACATTTTATTTAGGTTAATTCTAAGCTTCACATCAAAAGAACACACCAAACCCAACTTGAAAAAACACTGAATATGACTGGGAGTCCTTCTGAGGCTGGGGAATTAGGCTAGGTGTCTTATATCCGAGCAAGGAAGCTTGATATGCCAGGAATTCACAAACTTTCCTCACACCAGTGAAGGTTCTACAGGAGAAAAGCTTTGCATTAAACCAACACATCAACTATAACAAATTGAGGTTAAATCATCTGTGTAATTTCCATGCAAAAGTAACAGAACTGGAATGAACAATGATCATCTTCTTCAATGGTAAGGCTGAGACTGCTAAATCTGTACTGCTGATGAAAATTCTAACATCATATTTCCTAGTGTATATATCCAACTAGTAGATAAAAAGTAGAAAAGTTATAACAGTAAAGAAAATATCACTATTGTCACCAATATTTTGCATAAAATAAAATTGTAACATTTAAGCATGCAATGAGATAAAAAAAAGTTGGATGTTTTAAGAAAGAAGTACTTAGTTCCCTCCTCACCTCATTATAAAAACTGGATTATGACAAATTCACTCTTACCCCATAATTTACATGGTTGACAATGGAATTACATATCCCATGTTATGGCAAACTACAGTCTCAATGAAGAAAACCTGTTAACAGTGTAGTTTATAATACAATCATAGAAGTCCAGAATGGGTGAGGTTGGAAGGAACCTCTGGAGGTCATCTGTTCCGACTCCCCTGCTCACGCAGGATCACCTAGAGGCAGCTGGGTAGGAGCACACATTTACTTGTGTGTTAGAACAAAATCAGCATAAGCTGTTTAAAGAGACGACACCTAAACTGAATTGTAATAAAAAAGTTAGGATGCTGTCAAAAGTGTACTCTTAGGCATAATAGGAATTCATATGAGTATGAACTTATTTTTGAGGAGAAAAAAGAAGCAAGGCTATGTTATAACTCTTTGATCTTTCAATAACTCTAATTGGTTAATGAGTCATGACTTTCCTTTCCATGAAATCACATCAGCTATCTTGAATCACAAAGTGTTTTTTTAGTGCTCCTAACACTTTCACAACAAACCAGTCTTAAGCTTATGTAATTTCCTGGTAGCATAGCATATCTGTCTCCACATACTAACAGTAATGCAATTATTTATCACTTTCAAAATTTAAAAAAAGTTCTGTGGAAAGAAAAATAGCCTATCAAAAAAAGAAATAATTTCAAAGTCTATGCGCTTTTTTGATTTAACAGATATCTGACAGCATTTCCTTTACAGATATTCAAGTCAACATATACAGCTTCATTATGAAAGTACTGCTAGAACCTACACTTTTGTATTTAGTCCTTTTGTTGTATATTTTCTTCCAGTGCCTCTGTCCATAAGATTATTCTTATTAGTTACTGTCCTTATCACATATGGTCTAAAGTTCATATTAAAATACAATGTCACACACTAAACATTCTAATTCTCAGGTACTTAATCTCACAGGAGATATTAAAAAAAGCTAAACAAACTACTGCAATAGAATGCTCACCTCCCAAAATCCCTTATTTCCAAATACCACCTTTACCTATAAAATGAGTGAGCACTATCCACTAATTCTGTACAAGCCACTGCTAAATGTCAATGCTGAGCAAGAGCAACAATTTAATGCTGCAATTGCACATGCTGTACTTCAAAGTAAGTGCAGGCACCACAGAAGGTCTCCAGTGCAAGAAGAGGACCTGGAAGGGCACTTCTTCCCTGCAGATCTTGGCAATCGATTCCTGTTATTGTATGCACTCCTTGTGAATGCTGTTATGCTTTTTCTTTAGTTCCATAGATTAATTTAAACTGGCAGTGGTCTAGCATTCTGAACCGCTCATGACAGATCCAGTAACAGGAAAAAAATGTGTCTGGAGTCATGGCACCCCAGTGTTGCTATTTGTGTTGTTACTTCGCAGGATTGGTCCAAAGCAAGCCCCACATGCCTTAACTGATGGATATTTTATGGGATACACACTCAAAAGTATTTGAGTAAATAAATACTGTTCGCCATAGATTAGGAACATACACATTTCTTACCAAATTCTCATAGAATCATAGACTGTCGGAATTGTTAAGGCTGGAAAGGACCTTTAAGATCATCAAGTCCAACCCAGCACCACCACCGTGTCCACCAATAAACCGTGTTCTCAAGTGCCACATCCATATGTTTTTTGTACACTTCTAGGAGTAGGGACTTCACTACATCCCTGGGCAGTCTGTTTCAATGCTTTACAAACCTTTTGGTGAAAAAAAATTCCTAACATCTGATCTAAGCAGAACTCTCAGAAGAGTTCACAAAGAAAACTGAGTAAAAGATAAATCAAAGTTTATCAAGGTCTTCAGAATTAACATTGTTAATATATCAGTAATCAATATCAATAATTAGTAGTCTAATCCCTAAAATAAAAGATACATGAATTTTCCTACAAAAATTAAAAACATAATGCCATGTTAGGAACCATCAATAAGCTATTCAAAGCCTAAACTATCATGCCCGATCCCAGAGTATTTTTAGGGTTTATTTTTTTTAAATAGAATTCTGAGATACTGCAACTAGTCACACTGACTAAATCCAAAAATAACATGATGGCTTGCATGTGTTTCTGTTAATATACCAATATCTGTACATCTTGTTTCTATAGATTACAGATCGTTTTTCAAGTTGAAGTTTATTAAATCATTCCAAGTTTTGAAATGAGTTTGTGGCATGACAAATATTCACTTGAAACAGGCAAGACTGCAATCAGCAAACCCTGTACACTTATGACTGAACTCAAATTGATACCCAGACCTCCAAGTGAAAAACCCAGAGCATGGCCTATACTGTCTATTCAAAATCAAACAAGTATTTTAAACATTTTGTCAATTTATCTCCATAAATAAAATACTTCATGTCATGATGATAAAAATTGCTAAGAGCTAACCACATAGAAATGCTAGAGGCCAAAAATCTATCAGAACCAAATAAAAATAAGTGTAATGAAAAAAACACTAGGCAGTTTCACTGTAAGACAGACCATTAACTATTTTTAGATATAAAACCTAAAAACTCAGAGGCGAGGTGGAGGAAGGGTATGATATCTCTATGACATGTTTAAACAGAAAGCCTCAGTATATACACAGATATATCAGCACAAACATGTTTTTGTAGGTACAACTTTAGTTAAGAGGAGAAATGCCTGACAACATAGCTAAAGCAAGCTAGATTTCACAGCATTAAATCACAAAAGCCAGAAAAAGGAAGATCTGATTTATTACAGAGTTGTTTGTTGTTTTAGTTTTTTCCCAGTCTGCTGATAAATTACTTTTGAAGCATGTGGCACCATTGCTTCAGCTAGAGAAATTATACACATTTTAAAAAGACGCTTGAATCCTCTCAGCTCAATCAGCAAAACTGATAAATGATCTTTCAGTCTCTATACACATCATAATGGGGCTACAGTCTATCCTCAGCTGCACACATTGTGCCTAGCACACATCACTGAATTCTGTGTGGTTGCATAGATTGTGGCTGTAGATACCCATAGCTGTTCTGGTTTTCCAAGTAACTTCTTCTGTACTGATTGTGCAACTGTCCTTTTGTTCTAAGCCTATCAAACACAGACCTTGTTAAAGACTTAGATCTGTACTTGTACTCATTTTTGACAGACTTTTGCTTCAGAAAAGGTGGCCAAGATAAACTAAGAAAACATTGCAAGGATTTTAAAAATCAGCATGTTTGGCAGGGAGTAGGAGGCGTGTAAACTTTTCTGAAAGTTCCCCACACTCTGGCATCACTTAGGTCTCCTTCAGCTAATCTACTGGTAAATTGAACAACCTTTAGCAGAATTCGTGTCCCATTTTTTGAACAAGGGTCATTGAGAAGCATCTAGGTAAATTTCTTCTGCTGAACCTAGAAATCTCATAACACAATAACTTTGTCTTGTACTTGCGGTATCTATGAAAAGCTATGTTTTAGATTTTGCTGTTGTAAACAAGAAAACTGAAAAATAGTTTTGGAATCCATATCAGATGAAAATAGAAAGGAATTCCCTACAGGAATATACAGCAAAAGTGAAATTGCAGATGTCGTTGTTTTAATGGGAACACTGGGATTGTTTTCAATAGGGCAGGTTAAACCATTAAAAACTGAAGGTACAGTTTCAGGGTTTGTTTTAGTCAAAGGCAGCGCTGCCAGGGCTGGGGGCAGCTCGTCTTGCTCTTTCCCCACTGTGACTGCTGGAGATGACACAGCCACAGGGATTGGCCACAGGGATCGGCCACCAGCCTTGCTGAAGAGAGAGGCTGATGCCAATGTGGAGGAAATGAGATGAGGCTGAGAGCTGGAGATGGGTGCTATGAAAGCAAGTTCCTAATTTTATTTTTTTCCAAATAATAATTTTGGCTTTGTTTATTTGGATTTGTTTATTGCCTGCCATGAGGCACATGGGATTCCACACGAACACTGCTGGTCTCCTGCACACTCTCATTGTGGACCAGTGCCCTTAAAGCAAAAGTCTTCCCTTTATTTGCAAGTGCTTTACAGCAAGAACATTATCACTGGGAGAATAAAGAAGGAAAAGAAAGAGTCTGCTTCATCCAACAGCTTTTTACCAATTCAACTGGTATGACACTGCCCCACTAAGTGCTCCACTGTCAGGGGAACACACTACAGATCAAAGAATTCTAATTTGTTACAGTCAACGGCTTAATTAAAATAGATTTTCTAACTCTCTGTTCCCTCACAGCATGCTTTTAATATAAGCACTATACATTTTTACATGTACTCTTCTCCTCTGCCTTTACCTTTGCTTGCCCAATTCTTTCTTCATAGCAAATTACATGCTAAATTGTAGGTCAATTCAAACTCACTATAGACATTAATATCCATTAGAATCTGAATTTTGAATTTTATAAAAATTGTCGTATTTCTTGTAAATTGTCAGGTAGAAACAAGCCCAAAAATGCAGAAAGACATTCATATGTGATTATTCTTTAAAAGAAGCATTGGTCTATCATTTTACATGGTAACAAGCCTCATTTTTCTCCTTAGTTATGAAATTAAATAATTGATATTTATGAGGCAGGTACAACACCAACTTGCTCTTTCAATGGTAATCACTGTATTTTCCTTCTTTTTAATTTCTAAAATGGAGTAAGTTTAGAAGTTTCTGGAAATAAGCACAAAAAACAGGAAAAAAGAAAGATTGAGTCACTACAGCTTCTGATCGACTATTTTGAAAGACCTGAAGAAACATCAGAATTTGTACTAAATTCAGGCTCCCACACTCAGGAAGCAAATTCCAAAGGCAAGGCCTTTTTCTTGAAAATACCCTGCAACCAAAATACCAGACATTTCAGTCTTAGCATTGTTGGCTCCAACTGCTCAAATGACCTCAAATAAATATGTGATATAGTGAAGGAGAGGTGTTTTCTTGCATCACCATCTAATATTTTAACAGAACAAAGGCTAGCAGGACTTCATGTGAGCACAGTTAAAAGCTGGTTTGGATAATTGTAACTACTGCCTCAAAACTGGGATAATACCTCATTGCCATTTTCAGCCATGCTTTAAAAGCCTTCAATTATTTTCTTTGGAAATCAGTGACCTTCACATCTATCTATCCTATATTATCTTTAAGAAATATGTATAAAACTTCCTAAAATAAGACTTAAATTTTTTTTCAAGAAGACTACTGAAACTTATTCTGTTGCTCAAAACAAAGGCCATGCGCAAAAATAATAAAAAACCATGCCCATGAGGACCTACATGGAGAGCTGAAGTTTATGAAAGGAATTCAGTATTTTTTAGTTTGGTGAAGAGAGGTGTCAGCAGATACAGCCAGAGAACAGACAGCACCCACGCTTGCAGACATGGTTGCAAAGCCATGTAGAGAGAGGCAGCTTTGGGAAAGCAAAATGCTGGCTACGGAAAGGCTTCTAACAGTGAGCACAGAAACTCCCTCCTTTGATGCCAGCTCTGCTGTAGGAAAATGGAATTCCCTCCACATTTTTCTTGTGATTAAAAAGGTTAGTACTAAAAACAAACAGAAAACCCCACATAAATATTCTTTCATCACCGATTTCTGTTCTCAGCAGAAAGAATCCTGCCTGGAATTTACTGAGGCGAGTGGGAACAGTATTTCTTCCTCCAGTAACTAGACATCCCAAAGAGGTGAAACACTTTCTCTGAAATATGGCCCAAGCCACAGCTCTTCTGGCAGCAGTCAGTAACAACTTTGCTGGTGGAGCTCACAGTCCAAATACAGTCAAAATCCAAGCTCTTTTGTAGTATCTTGCAAGGAAAGGGAAAGAATTCCTAACAGAGTCGTGAGAGCAATCCCAACTGCTGTAACTCAGATCATTTAACAGCCAGCTATGATAATCTCCTCAGTAAATTAATAGTTTGTCAAGCCAAACAAACTACAAAATAAGAAAGCTGTGACTGTGCCATAAAGATTCACTAATCATGAACACCCATTTCAAAAACATTCTCAAACTCAGCCGAAACTAGCTTATTATCGCCTTTATTGGTGCTTTCAGAAGAGGAAAAAAATGGCCCATCACCAACATAGAAAAGTGAGAATGAGGAACAACTGATGTTTGATGCATCTTTAGAGAAAAACAGAGAAATTAACTCATCACAGAGCTATTTACTCTAAGGCAACTGAAGAACAAAGATTAGCCTAAAAGGCTTTATGTCCAGAATTACTGAATACTGCTGGCAGGTCTAAAGGAATGCTTTCGGCACAAAGCCCTGTGCTCCTTCGTCAGTAAGCTCTGTGCCACACTGCAATACACTACATGGGCAGTACATCTTAAAGACTGGAGAAGAAATATGACTCTATAGTGTACTTGTGGGGATAAAAAAACCCCCAAACATAAATTGTTGAGACAGAATAACTGTTATTCTATGATTCTACGGTGTGATTATAATTAGACTGTCTGCCTAACAGTACTTTACTATGAGTTTCTTTATGACTCAAAAGCTCAGTTACACTAGTTTCCTCAGGAAAAACTTCCATTAAAGTCCACGAAGAACTGCAATAAGCCGTTCACAGTTTTAATCAGGAAAATATTACTGGCATTATATTAATAATTAACAGTCATTTACATAAATCATAAAAAAAGCTATCCATCTGCTATCACAAGACAAAATACATACAGAGCTCCATCACAAAAAGAGGTAAAGATCTATAGCTGAAGTCCAACATAAATAAACGTAATCAATTTCCCAAGCTGACAGTGCATTGTAAATTATTTACAACATATAAATAGGTGAAACACTACTCCAGGTCCATTGAAAAAAACCAAAATGGCATCACAGAAGAAAAATGGCACAGCATAGCTTTCTATTACCCGCAGTACAACTGAATGAATGAAATGCAAGAGGAGATGTGCCAAGTTACTTGATACTTGCTAGTCAGCTTAATCAGATACTCTCAATTTCCTGCAGGATGGATAACAAACACTGTTCTGCTGCTCACTGCACACCATATCTACTAAAATATTTTCTGAGGTAGAATGATCCTGAAAGCCAACTAATAACACAAGGGGTCTGGAACCACACAACCTGACATAATGTAAGAGAAGTAGGTTTAAATAAAAATAATTAATTAAAAGATGCTGTACACGAGTAACTGAGACAGTAAATTATAAGGTTATGATGACAGATACCCAAGTTTCTGGCCATCCTTCATTGTAACCCTTCCATGTAAAAATCCCAAACCTGGCTTTGTGCTCCTGACTGCCCTCTGCCCTTATTTTAAAAAATGACCCTAAAACCTCAGGAGAGTTTAAAAATAACACACTTTAAACAAAATTTTTAAAAGTATTTGTCCGAAGTGTTATCTCCATATCAGAAAGCCATTTTATATTCAGCAAACTGAAAGAATTAAGAATAGAATTCATTTTTTAATGACATGCATTTCTGTGAAGAAAGGCTAATAAAGGATAAGCACGATTATTGCCATGAAGAATAAGGATTTAACAGAAATTCCGCAATGCTTGAATACTATTGAAAATACTTTTAGCCCTTTTATTGCTCAGGAGGATATATGCAAGAGGTACTACTTACTTGCATAGCAAGCTGACTGAAGATCTTATCTTGTACCTTATTATCATCAATAGCATGATATTAATTTTCTGCCTAACTAAATTCATTTTTCTGCCTAACTATATTCATATATTAACACTGATATGCTTTATTAATAATCATCCCAGTTGCTTCATCCAGCTAAATTTTTCATCCATTAGATATGCATAATTTTAGAGGAAACTAGAAAGATTTTCTCTTTAGTTTTTTCTTTAATGAGGATACACAGAAGAAACTAACAGGGATAGAGAGGAATGTGAAAACCAAGAGACCATGAAAGCCAAGTCACCTTCATTCAGGGTCTACCCTTAGCTGAAATTTTTTAGCCCCTGCCCAAGTTACACTGACAATGAGGAACAACTAGCCATTTTTCTGTCTTCTCAAAAAGATGAAATAAAATATAGGAAAAAATATATAACTCAAAAAAACCCCAAACAAAACAACCATTGTGACTTTCCTTTCAATCACTAATAGTCAGGGCTTTGTTAGGTCACAGCTATCAGCCATGGCGTGAATTCCCCATTTTCACTGCCTTCACTAATAAACTGTTTTCAAAAGAAGGAAAAACAGATATTAGTATCCAGGCCTACTAAAATAAAGCCAAGAAAAAAGCTTTATGTTTTTTAACCTCAACATCACTTCTCGGACCACTTCCAAAACCACTCAGAAATTCTTAGAAATCAATACTTCAAATCAAGAATTTTACCTTAAAGTAATAAGAATTTTAAATAATTCATCCTATTGCAATTTCTACCACCTCTCTAGTCCATTTTTGTCACTGATTTGCTTGCTGTTTCAAAATAAAGTCAGCTTGCAAGATGCACTTCTTAGCTTCTTATTCCTAAAGGAAAATTGCTCCATATTTTTTGGTATTGCCTTGATTTTCACATCTTCTGTAGTCTCATGTTTCCCTCAAATTTCCATATATTGGAAAAAAACTTAAAAATTAATTTTTTTTAAAGAAAAGTTTTCTTACTAAAAATCTCTCAATATATTTTCAGTAAAGACATTTATAGATGGTTCCTAAGTTCTCCTGTTCCTCATCTAAAGACAATCTGGATAATACTGGAAAGGTCCTAATAAAAGAAGAGCCCTCTTCATGTCAAGTAATTTTGTCTAGTCATTTTTCCTTCAATAGTTAGTGTTCAAGGTATTTTTTAAAAAGTGTTTAGTTTGACTTTGCAGAATTACACAAGCATAAAAATTACACAAGCATAAAAATTTCTAACATATCAGAAAAACTTAAGAGAATCTAACTATTTGCTAGATAATAATATATATGCTAGATAAATTCTTTCTTTAGTCATGCTCCTCTCACAAAGATCACTTTGTTTTGTGTCTGGGTGCCTCCAATTATTCTCTTCTTCCATCCCCCTGGCCTCAAGCTACTCACAGTGCCTCTTTGCTATGCCCAGGATTCAAGCAAAGGGGAAGTCCGAGGACCAGGTGTATTTTTTTACTAGGCAAGCTGGAGCCAGACCTCTTGCAACAGAAAATACCCAACCTGAAGACATGGGAATAGAGTTGCTTCCCTCGTCATCACAGGAACATGCTGTACAGAAACCATAGTCCCATGACTCAGAGCACATCTCAACCAAGAAGCTCTGAGATGATCCTCTCTCTCCACTGAGCACAGGGAACTTGAAACTACATTCCTGACTGCTTCTTGACATTTCCTTGTCCCTGTGCAAACTGAAGTCCATCCAATCCAATTGTGCCTTACTCTCTTTCACTCTGCTTTTGATTTTTCATCCAGTCTCTGCTTTTCATCCCACCCCTGTGTCAGAATAGGATTTTGGCTACCTTCTCCTCTACACTGAGGACCCACTGTGTTCTTGCTGATCAAAGGCAAAATGTGAGCACCAGGAAAATAAAAAAATGACATTCAAGGAAATGGTGATACTCCCTCTCTTTTTAATCTTGCCAGCAGTAGTGAGAGAGAGGACAGACAACTTCACTGAGGGGAGATTAGTATAATACTTCCTGTCATACCATGAAAGTGATTTCTTTCCTTTTTTTTATAAATATTTATGTAATAGCAGTAGAATTTTTAGTATCAGAATCATGATTTGAAAAAGTGCTATTTACAATTAACTTACTACCAAGATACTCCCAAATTCCAGAAGAAAAGCATCCCAAAATCAAAATGCTTCCCAAAGAAAAAACTGAAAGTGTCTAAAACCAGCTGTACTGCTTTCTGTGGCATCCTTTGGATACATGTTCAGTGATTCAGTTAACTAGTAGCATTGAATCTGAGCTATATGTTTTAAAAGGTGAGCATGAAAGTAGTGTCTTACCTGGTATCTCTGATGAGAGGCGCGCTTCCCAGTTTAAAACAGATCTTTTCCCCTCCACAAGATGTTTGTCTTAAAGAAAAGCTTTCTGCCAGATCAAACCCTGTAAAATATGGCAAAATATGATACAATTTAATGGAATTTAAAAACCATAATAAATAATGATTTTTAGCATACTTGAATGCAAGCATATTAGCATTTCTAGAATACAGACTGACAAGTTATTTTGAAAAGAAGAACTTGAAGTCAGAGAAACTTTCAATATTCATTTCATTAAAACTATTCATGCAAAATTCACTTGTTGAATTTGATGACTTTATAACCTGAAAAATGCATTTATTATTTCCTTTTATCATCTGAACTGATAAGAATGCAGGATGATTGGAAAAACCATGGAAATTGGTGTGGCTGCCAAACTTGAACCACTACTTTCCAGGAATAACATGTTCTGATTTTAATCTCATCATCCTAAGAGCAGCAGCAGCAGCTTTTGGTGCTTGGGGGATGGCATTCTTTTAATATCCTTTTAATTTTAAAGCCAGCTTCAATCAGACTAGGATTACATCCAGTAATCATTACTAGCTAATTAATATAGATATCCATAGTAACTCAGTCATTTACCTGATACACCACGACTGTCTCTGTTGGTTTGTTTGAGATGATGGGCGGCTGTTTTCATTAAAGGACACACAGCACCTTCAAGAGAACACAGTGTCTGTCTTAAAATGTTATCAAACTAACAGGAATTGAAAAAACTATATCATTCTAACAGGAACTGAACAAACTAGCAGGAATTGAACAAACTATCATGACAGTGATGGTAATATTAACAGGAATGTTTCTTTTCTTTTTTCTTTAGGATATGAAAAGTAGCAATAAACCAAATTACAAAATTTAAACAAGAGCAGATTTTATACGGCACTTCCAATAACATAAGCAGATAGAATTTGTATCACATTTTAATTCAGCTGCCTTTGGTTAAAGTTCATATAAACAATACAGCCAGAAGAAAACCATTAAATTCTTACCACACTATTTCCATTTACAACACTCTATAAAACAGTAATATCTGTTCCAAGTTGTTTTTCTATTTCTCACCGTGTTATTAGAAAATATTTTCCCCATGAATGAATATGAAACAATATTATATTTTGGGGAAAAAACCTTGAAAATTAAGTAGGGGAGTAAATCTGAACCAATGTATTTGGGTAAACAAACAGAACATTCTAAAATTTGAAACATGGTAAACTGAGGTTAAATCTAACTGAACCCTTAGATAAGACACTGTATTCTTAATAGAGAGCATCTTACTTGCATGAAGTCCTTCATGCTCTTTTTTTAACAGATATATAGGAATGCCCGCTTTTAAGAAGGAAATACAGAAAAATGTCACTTTTATGCAGGAGTCAGAAATAAGCCCCGCTATTTAACAAGTTTTGCAAATAGCCCTGCTAAATCCTAATAAAACTGGCAAATCAAAGATGATAAGTTATGATACTTGGTCTGTAAAATTATCAACCACTGAGCTTTGTGAGCAGATTCGACTCTAAAGATGTCCAAGGTGTATCTGAAGCTGCTGAACAGTGAAGGTCAAAGCATTGTCTGAAGCATCAGTTCAATGAAAAAAGTAAGGAATGTCCTATGATTAACCTGGAAACCATCTATATTTAAACGTTTCATAAGAGCATCCAGACCAAACATTGATATTCAAAATAGCTATATTTGTAATCTCAGACCATGTGAAATTTATCATTTATTCTGTAGTCATTTAGAAAGTATATTATCCTTCAAAACCCTTAAACGCTATTAAATATATTTCAGTATTTGATCTGGAATAAGAATGGTTACCTGGAAATAACTAATAAAACTAGATTATATAATACAGATATAGAGACACCTCCTGATAATATGGTTAATGAAAGCTATGTCAACTATTTAAAGAATAGACCAGGCAAAACGCTTTTATTTTTTGTAAGATTCATTAAGTCCCATGTCCTTCACACATACAATTACAGTTACAACTAACTATTTACTACTACGAGTAACATCACAGAGAAATTAATTTCCTTCTAAGGCGCTAAGAGAATAATTTTTTTCTTTCCCTTATATAGATCCATAAATACACGCATATCTGTATTTATGGATCCATATCTGTTTTTCTCCTATACAGATAGAGTTTAATGAGATGAAACATATGCATGAAAAACTCTGTAAATTCCCTTTCCCCAGAAAAGATACTGAACTGTAAAGAATATTCATGTTGAAAACT
Source organism: Vireo altiloquus (assembly GCA_013396875.1). Classification (NCBI taxonomy): domain Eukaryota; kingdom Metazoa; phylum Chordata; class Aves; order Passeriformes; family Vireonidae; genus Vireo; species Vireo altiloquus. The sequence goes on from VZRF01005762.1 coordinate 90,559, forward strand.
CTGACGTGAAATCTTTCAGCATTCTTGGTTTGCAGGAAGTTTTATACAGTGAGAAAAGCATTTGCTGGAATTACATAGTAACACAGCAATTTCAATACACCAGTTGATGTATACACACACAGTATGGGACAGAAACAGGTTCACCTTATATACCCTCTGGTCTACAAACCTCAACCTTCAATCACATACAGATTATTAAACTGTAGAATTCTATACACAGCTACTCTAAAACAACAAATGTCATTAGGGTAGATTTACATAAGTATAGCTCTAATAAATAAGCTGGAATAAAGGAAGCCATTTATGGCTGAAGTCACAAAAGAATGAGTGGCATACATGGGCAGATGTTTTTCTTAAATCTACATGTTTTCTACCAAGGTTTTCTTTTCAAAAATATTCAATATATATCAAGGCAGGCTCTCTTTTTGGTTACATTTTTGACAGTACTTATAATAAGAGCAGGCAGATAGTACTTATTTCTGACTTTACCCTAAGCTGATGTAAGCTTTAGGGAACCTGGGACACAAGTGTGCTTTGTTTTTTCAGTATTAACTTACATGAGTGTTGGGCAGTGAAAGACTACAAAGTTCTAGCTTATTCTCTGCTGCCACTTTCTTCCAAGTCCAAATAAAGACTCAAGCCCTAATTTTTGTGTTATCCAGATGATAGCAATAATTCCTCACATGCCACAATCTGGACTGTGGACCTATTTTTATCAGTGGCATAACAGTCACAGCACAGATCATTTAAGTGTTAGTTATTTGTCTTCCACATCCCCAGAAGAAGTGAAAGAGTTACCAAGAATCTTCTGTCATATGCTGCTGATGCACTCCTTTAGTTCAATGCTATTCCTCTTACCAGAGAGCTAAGGGAAAACTCTCACATAACAAGACCAAACCCTCTCCAGACCAAGACTGACAACGTTCATTACTATAGACTGATGAAAATTCCTTCTGCAGTTACAGCTTGTACAGTTAACCTCTTCCACAATTTTTAGTAGTGCTAGCAGATCCTTAAATTTTCTTTAGCCTGAGACAAAACAGACAGTTTGCCCATTCAACCTGTGGGGAGCTGAATGACAAAGTCTAAGTGAAGATATTCAGGAAAGGAAAGGAACAAGAGAAATCCATACTTGCTAATCCAGGTATGGAAACTGTGAACCTACCTGGCCTGTTAAAATACATTGCTATAAAATTAATTAACTAGTAACAAGAACAAGCTTATGTTTATGCACTAGATTGCTCTGCACATGATAAAACTGTGTCTGTGTGGATAGAACTAAAAAATTAATATTAAACCTGTGATATCAAAGGTCAAGTTAACTTATCTATAAATCAACAAGTTCACCTTCCCATACGAAAAATTAGACCTCGCTCTTTATAAATCAATGAGTTCTATCTATGAGCTCATTAACATAAAATTGATCTAACAATTGTGAAAATACTAATTTATGCAGACCAAGTAGATACATCACAGATAATTGTTCTTTTTTCAGTAAGATGATAGAAGGAATTTTTTTTTGTTTTTTAATAGCATTTTGCAAAAAAAAGAAAAAAAGAGGCATTGCATCCAGACATATCTGTTGCAACACATAGTGGAGTGTTCCAAATTCCTGGAATGATCAGGACACCTGTTGAAGCACACTGCAGCTTCCATCCGGGCACCATGCTCAGCTTTCCATTTCGTGTAAATGGGGACAGAAGAGACTCTGGTTGTGTGCTTCAGTCTCCATCTTACAGATAGCTCTTGTGTGCACTTCCTGAGTGGGAACTGTAACTTCCAATAGGCAGTCTTGGCTTCTCCAGCTAAAGTGTAACCTGTAATGTCTAGATTCGCTTTACAAGTGCCCATGTGCTAGTTTATAATTAAATTTCACATTCAGGTGAAGTTTTTAGCTGCCATCTACCACCACTGACACGCACATGTGCAAGGGCACTGGAGCTTCTATCAGTGACCATGAATGTGGTCAAACAGCAAAGCCCAGCCTAACATACGCCCACATCCTGTGTCGACTCAAGCTTCAGGCAGAAACCCAAATTACCCAAGATTTTTCTCATACTCTTACTGGATCAGGCTTCATAAGCACACGGACATAGGCAACCTCTTCAGGGCTTGCCACACACTTGCAAATGTCAGCAATGACATTCAGTGAGTCCACCTCAAACTTATTCATACTGAAGATGTGCAGACCCAGCTGGCTTGCTTTCTAATAAGGCAACAATTCAGATTTCCTACGTGTCTGTAGCCTCAAGTACACAGGCATCCGGAAATATGATGTGATTTTTTTGAATTCCATTATTGTATTCCATAAGAAGATCATATTACATTACAATGCATATGTTAATAAAGACAAGGGTGGGAAGAATGAAGGAAACATGATACAGTAAAGAAGTCATCTTCAAGTCTGCTGACTATTTAGATGGTTATGAAGTAACGTAGCAGCATTGGCAGGCAGAATCAAGAAATCCAAGAAATGGAGTTTAAGGATTAGGATACTCATGCTAGTATGGAGAACTATATTCTCCCATGAAGAAGAGTAAGCAGTGAAAAACAAGATTTCATATAATTTGGGACAACCAGCACCACTTCACCAAGGGCAAGACTTGCATGACTAACCCAGTGGCCTTGTACAATTGAGTCACTACATCGGTGGATAAGAGAAGAGCTATGGATGTCATCTGGATTTCTGAAAGGTCTTTCCCATGCTTCTCTGAATTGGAGACATTGGGATTTGATGTGTGGACTGCTTGGTGGGTGAGGATTTGGTTGGACAGTCACATCCAGAGGGGAGTGGTCAACAGCTCAATGTCCAGATGGAAATCAGTGACAAGTGGTGTCCCGTTTGGGACCAACGTTACTCACTTAATTAATGACATAGATGAAGGGATTGACTGTACCCTCAGCAAATTTGCAGATGACACCTAGCTGAGTGCTGCAGTTGACACAGCTGAAGGACTGAATGTCATCCAGAGGAAACTAGACAAGCTTGAGAATTGGGCCCACTGCAACCTCGTGAGGTTCAACAACCTCATGAGGTGCTGCACCTGGGTCAGGGCAATGCCCAGTATCAACACAGGCTGCGGGAGAAAGAAATTGAGAGCAGACCTGATAAAGAGGCTTTGGGAATACTGATGGATGAAAAGCTGGAGATCCGCTGACAGTGTGTGCTCACAGCCCAGAAAGCAAATCATATCCTGGGCTGCATCAAAAGAAGTATGGCCAGCAGGACAAGAAAGGTAATTCGGCCCTTTGGCTCTCATGAGATGCCTCACAACCTGGAGTACTGCATCCAAGAAAGACACGGACCTGCTGAAGCAGGTGCAAAGTAAGGCCATGAAAATGATCAGAGAGCCGGAGCATCTCTCCTGAGAGTTAGAGTTGTTCAACCTGGAGAAGAGAAGGCTCCAGAGAGACCTTACTCCAGCCTTCCAGCCAGTGGGCCTGTAAGAAAAATGGTTACAGACTTTTTATCAGGACCTGTTGTGACAGGACAAGGGGTAAAAATGGTTTTAAATGAAGGAAGTTAGATTTAGGCTAGATAGCTTGCCCAGAGAGGTGCTAGATGACCCTTCCCTGGAAACATTCAAGGCCAGGTTGGATGGGAATGTCAGAAATACGAATACATTGTAAATGAGAGTTACTGTAGAGTCATTATCTTGATTTTGAGAAGTATCTAGCTGTACTAAAACACTAAAACCAAAAAGCTGGACTAATTTGCCTATTTGAAACCACTCACTTTATTTGGGCTAAAGTGCCTATCTAAAATTAGGATCCATGGCCAATACTTTTCACAATACATTCCAAGTCAAAAGGCAATGGAAATTCACCATGCCCGACAATCCCAGGACTTTGTTTATACTACATTTTTCACGGATTAGCAAGTCACTTTAAAAAACAGTAATTGCAAAAGAAAGTTGAAAAAGAAGCAATGATCTTGGAATGAGACAAAGTATTAATATTCTTAATATGAAGCATTCAGAAACTATCAGATTAGAACTTCATGTGTCATTACAGAAAGAGTTCACGATCACACTCAAACCCCAGATATTCCCAATAATAATAAGTTGACAACATGAAGAAAGTATTCTTGACGTCAGATCAAAAATATGTCTGTGGAAAACTCCTCAACCCTTGCCTCTCAGATTTGCTATATTCCATCATGAGAAGTGAGTGCTTCCTTCAAATGAACATTCAGCATATCAAAACCTCTAGAAAAGTAAGAGCTGAAAGAAATCCTTGATGTGAATCTGACGCTTACTGGCACGCTTAGAGCCTAAGGAGGACTGCTCCGCAAAGATCCAGCATACTCTCTCAGCCTCTGACTCTTTTTCAATACTGGTATTTATTTATTACAACATTGACTCATTGAATAAGTCACAAAATATATTCAGCATACCTGCCCAGAAAGCTCTCTCCTATAGATGCACACGAGTTAATCCTTCCCCTAACACACTTCTCTCCCTCACCACCCTCAGATTAACTCTAGTTTACACTTTTCCATGTATTTGAAGCCATTCCTTTAGATTAAAGCAGATCAAGTGAGAAATTTCAAGATGCAAATACAATAATCTCAGATCCCACCTAAATGTGCTTTGCTGGAAAAGTTTTCATATCAGCACAGAGAAATAAATGCTATGCATATGTTGTTGAAGGAAGAAAACCAAAAAGATCTTCTAGGCAGATGCTGAAGGACAAATACTGATTCAAAAAGAACTGGTACATAGGAGGGAACAAAGGCCCAAGAGAGAATGACTGAATGCCGGACTGAAAAACAAAAAAAAACCTTTAGATATTACTCTCTTCTTGAATTAAGCAAATTTCCAATTTGTAACAGATTCATCTGCATAAAAATTATCAAACTGGAACAAGACCACTTTGTCACACAGAGGACTCGGTTCAGCAGAACTGAGACTAACAAAAGTTTGGTAGAAAGAGCTGTACCACTTTTACTGCTGCTCCATTACTGGGTCCATTTGTTCCCAGCTCTCGATTTCCAGTCTATAACTAGTATTTCTTTTCTGGACAGTAACCACCCCTACAAACTCTTGTAGAGTAACATCTCTTTCCTGTTATCAACTGGAGTTTAACTCTGGGCTTAACTCACACACACCTGCTGTTGGCAGAGCTGCTCAAGCTGGCAGTTATCTACTTGTTAGTCCTCACCATCTGCCTGTACCACCACAAACTGAAGAAGCCTCTCTCAACTGCACACCATCAGTTAGCCACAGGAGAGGTTCAATCTCTCCTCTTCTTCCCAGCAGTTTGGACCCATCTTTGATCCATTTGTGGCAATCAAGGCTAAGGAAAACTGCAACTTCACTGCTGGCTGCTTAGCTACCAGCTTCTAAAAGAATGTAATGCACAGTTCAGGTACTCTGTTTATTAGCAGTTCAGTGTATCTGCCACATCTTCTGTGGCTGGCCCAAATTTTACTAATGCATCATTTCATTCGGAAAAAAAAATTAAAAGAAAAGACACAATGCTTCCTGGATTTTTTTTTTTTAACATCTTTCAATCTACATCATTAGAGAACCTTCTGCACTCACATAATTTTAGCACTTTAAGAAGTTCTCCTCTGCAACTCACCACCTAGCAATGACAGAATAAAACCTATTTTTCTTCTTTCAGACAGAATGATTTCACAGCTGTGATGTAGGCTTGCTTTCTCAGAGGGGTTAAGAATAATTCATCAGTAGAGCACTTAGCCTCACTGCCCTAAAAATATAAGGGGGAAAAGACTTTGACTTAAATTCAGGCTCTTCACAATGCATTATTATTACCTCAGAGCCCACATATTACACTTATTATTTATTCATTATTACTACTTATAGTTTCCAGGGATAGTAAAAGGATTCTTCTCCTAGTCATGGACTTTTTAAATTTCTTTAAATTTCTGAATTTCAAATGAGTTATTGAGATTCAAAGTTGTTGTGTGTATGTAATTTCTATTATCTGTCATAAGATTTCTGGAAAGGAACAGCATTACTAAGAGTTAATTTTATTTTTGAGAAAAAAACCCAACTCAATTTAAATAGCAATAAACATGTTCTCTTTGCTAATATTTGTAAGAAAATTGTGATAGGTTGAAGTAAACGCTGAGGCTGAGCAATTCTAGAAAACTGATTTTCTGTATTTGACAAGCACATATGATGTGTCTTTAAGACAGAGTTTACCACATTCTGGAGTTTACATAGAGTTTAACTGAGAACACTAGATAACGTGGAAAGTAAGAGAAAGAATAAAACAGAGAAATATGAGAAAATTAGCAGAAGACAGGTAACAGCTTTGAAGTTAAACAATATCACTCTATTCCTTTCCCTGTCTTTTTAGGAAAAAGGTGTTTTTCACTCTGCATGTGGGAAACATATGACCCAGTCCTGGGATTAAGTATAGGTGTGGTTAACATGAGCATTAGATTTTTTAGGTCAGTGTGATAACTGGTCTGCTCTAATAAAGCCACATGATTTTGTTCACAAAAGTTTTGCAAGCTCTGATTTATAATCTTGCTTTGTATGGTACAAAAAGAAAAGTAAAAAATGAAATTCCTAGGAAATACAACTACCTCCAAACATGAGTCTTCCAAGCACAGAAATCAGAAAGGCTGCTTTGCAACTGCTTCAAACTTAAGACAGTTCAGAAAAGAGATTTTAAACAATCTTGTATAAATCTTATCTGATCATATTGTTTATTTTCTATATGTTGTTGTTTTTGCTACAAATTTTTCAGTACTGAGATTTATGCCTTTGGTCTGTGATGGGCAAGAAAAGTGGAAGTACCTGTCTGGTCACTGACAGCCACAGAAGTAGAAACAGGAAGGAGGAAGACTGCCACACAAAGCCAAACTATGTAGGATCCAATGTACTTCATCTCCCCCTGGACACATGTGAACAAACAGCTACAAATCTGAAACAAAACATAAGCATATTCAGAACAATCTCATCTTATTCTTCTCGCCTCACTCTGTCAGAAAACTACAAACAAGAACTTCTTAACTGTGAAGAGGAAGTTGCTAGTCACATACAAGTGCATCATTTATCTGTCTAAGGAGCTAAAAAAAAATAGATTTATGTCAGTTCAGAAATAAATGATAAATATACTTCCTTTTTGTTCTTTATTAATAAACTCAGAAGTAACACCTTAGAAATACTTACTTGGAGATAGTAATTCTAAAGGCACTGAATGTTCATTTCATAAATAATTACTAATTTTCTTTTATATTTTTCCCCAAATTATTTTTCAATTTTCAATATATTAGCTAAACTGCTTGGTGTCACAACACTTACAGTAACTGCTGAAGTAGTCCTCAAATCGAACAAAGACAACATGCAGTTGTTTGAGTTTAACCACAAAAGAAACCAAAATGCATTGTTTCTCCGCCTTGCAAAGTGCCTAGAACAGCCTATACTGAATTCCAGTTTAAATCTCACCAAAGTATAGGCATCAACCGCATAAACTGGTACTGTCATTAGGGGACAAAAGCTTTCTTCTAAGCCAACTGCAATGTATAAATACACATTAATTTAATGAAACACAGAAAGTGTCTAATATTTTTCTAATCACGTTTTGTGTAATCACATACCTAAGATGCAATTTTTATTTCCGCAAAGCACCTTATTCATCATCAGAGCTATTCTGTCATGTACTGACAGCAACTACGTCATGATTAACTTTTCTAGCCTTCCCACCAGCAGCAAAGCGAATATACGTTCAAATAAATTATCATTTTAATTTCCTGCACCTGCTTTCCAAGCAGGCATCGGGAATTCAGTAGAGCAGTCGCTCCAGCGGTCTGGTTTGCTGAAGGGCTCTGACCACCAATACCGCCACCCGCTCGCTGCCGCCGCACCTCCGGGCTTGGGTGCTCTCCCTCCGGCTGCTCCAGGAGCCTCCGCTCCCTCGCACAGCCGGCGCACCGGAGCGCCCGTGGAGCGACCCGAGCCCTCGGCAGCACAGACTCTAACTCGGCAGCGCCCGCAGCTTCGTTTCTCTCGGATCGCGCCGCGTTTGCCGGAGGGAGGGTTCAGCACTCCGGGCGGGAAGGCGAGCGGGCAGCTCTCCCCGGCGCCCGGGCAGCGTCCCCGCCCCGCTGCCGGAGCTCTCCGGCTCTCGGCCCCGCTACGGGCTCCCACCGCCGGGCCCGCCCCGTCTCCCCGGCCCCTGCCCGCGGCGCCGGGAGCCCGAGGAGCAACCGAGGGGTAGACGCCCACCGCCGCTTCCTCCGCAGCCCCGGGGCGGAGCGGGGCCGGGAGCCCG
>VZRF01005762.1:100775-205078 GCA_013396875.1 Vireo altiloquus
AGAGATGTAAAATTACTAGAAACAGATATAGAGAAGAAGAGATTAGGGTTTACATATATCATTTTATATATATATATATATATATCCAAGACATATTTTACTATTTTCTAGTTGCATCATTCTGACAAGGGAGAAAAAAAGGAAGGTGGTAGTATGAAAATTTATCAGTTTAACATCAGTTTAGCCAATTGATCTTCAGATCAGAAAATTCATAGGGTAAACTTTCTTCTACCCCTAGTTCCCATACCCCAAATCCTCCCACCCACTCACCACATTTTGGAATGTATTTCCTCATTTCAATCAAGATAACTAGCCAGGATAACCAACAAATCACATGGAAAGACATGATTATCTTCCTGGTTTGAATTTCAAAACAGTTGTTGTTCTTCCCAACTTAGAATCACGAGAGAAAGATGAAATTGCAGCTTACGTACACGTCTGCTAGGGTGTTTTATTCCACAGCTTTGCCACAGACTTGTGGTGTAACTTTAGGCAAGTCACACTTCTTGCTTGCTCATTCTGTAAATTATAGAAACTAAAGCTGTCTTACCTCTCAGGGTGAGGTGCAAGAGCCCAATCCCACAGCTGACAGATCATCGGAGCACTCTTCTTCTCCTTTGCACTGTTCATTGGATAAAGGCTTCAATGTTGACCCTTAATTCTGTGTTTGAAGCAGACTTGTAAGATCCTCAGTTGAAAGACCCTTTGTAAAAGCTCTGCTCCTAGTGAAAGGCATCATCATTTTTTTGTTTGAGAAGAACTGCATTTCTCATTGCTCTTTCAAGCTAAAAAATTATTAATTTTTTTTTTTTGCTTAATTTTGCATGTCCTAAATACCTGGATTCATCTACCTTACATGAATATAAACAGTCTCATTAATTTCAATCAAATATAAATTCTGAAGTAGCTAAGCATTTTAATTGCATAAGAGTTTGCACATACAATCAGTTTCTCCTTGAAAGAAATATTTCTGCCTCTTAAAATTTCAGTATTGCTTAAAAGGCCAGACCCAAATAGGGTCTTCATTTCCTGTGTAGCAATAATGAAACAATTCCTAAACCAAGGATGTTGCTTAACTTACCAAAATATTGACACTACAAACAGAAAACTGAATACCTTATTTGGACCATATCAACTTTAAAAAACACTTCACATCTGCATGAAAGCAGTCAATAAGAGAATTAGAAACTGCTACAACCTTCTCTGACTAACACATACACTTCCTGTACTCTGGGCCAGATCATCAAATAAACAGGATTATTCCAGTTCACATAAATCAAAGGAATTATAGAGATTTACACTAGTTGAGGAGCACCACACTATGGGCTGCCATCATATGTACTTATGGACAACACTGCTCACATTATTAAAAATGGTTCAAATGACTAGTGACATGAAAATTGGGAACAAGAAAAACCTTACTGTTTAAAAACCTCTGTCATAATTCCCCAAAAAGGGCTTCTCTCTGCCTCCCATAATATAAGAAGCAAAGCCACAACTGGTGAAACATCTGCTGTTGCCACAAACAGCTTAGAAATCCCAAACACTTCTTCACCTCCAGTTACTGATGTGCTCCAGAGAAAGTGTCTCTGCGTTGTCTTAGCTGCTTTAAATCCGGGAAGTACTGGAAAAACTGATAATCTAAACTGAAGCACCAGCAGCAAATGGATGATATCGCATCTTGTCTTTGCAGCAACACATTTTTCCAGCTATCTCAGAGTTTAGCTAAAGCACACAGAAGACAGAATTAGACCTGGATCCAGGAAAGAGTCAAGGCAAATACACCAAGAAGCAGAAAGTAGAGAAATTTAAGTTGGAAGCCATACTTAGCAGAGCCATGCAGAGAACATCCCACCTCCTGTGCCAAGGCAAAACTGCTCCACTGAACAGCTTTTACTACAACTGCAGTTGCAGGCAAGATGCACAGGGAAAAAGTGAGAGAATCAGGGGGTTAAAGCACTGACTTATTTTTATAGAAAACTTTTCTTTATTGCTAACGCTCACTTTCACCCTTTGTTTCTTTTTTTGTCATGATTAGATATCCAAACCAGCCAAGTTGCATAATTCACTCTGTCTGTGCAGTGTTAACAGATTTGTCTCCATCTCGTTAGACCCACATTTTAAACTGTTGCTTACAACAACACACATGCAGGAATGAAGCTGTAAACTTGGACAAAACTCTTTAAAAGCAGCAGTATCCTACTTGAAAAAAAATGTTGTAAAAGGAGATTAATTTGAAACGCCCCTTACCACACAATATCTCACTGAATGCAGTGCTCAGTATTTCTGTTCCGTTGTGTAAGCCCTTATGTGACATTGTTCCTTGCCAGATGATCCTTTCTGCCCTCTGCAAGATTTGCTGGTCACGACAACTGCATTCCACTGAAGCAATTAAAATATAAATGCTTTCAAATACATGAGACTGAACTATAGTGAACTTAGACGAAACAGGTGGAATCCCAGCCCTGGGGAAGTTAATGGAAATTTTAACATTGATGCAAATGGAGCAAAAATGTCACTCAAATGAGGGCACTTTGGCAAAAACTACATAAAAAGGGAATTATTTATATGCATGTGCACACATACTAAGCGCTCCTAAGCACCAAAGCCAACAGAAAAGCTGGATGTCACTTCGTTTCTGCTATAGGAGACAAAAAGAGGAAAAATCCCAACTGCTACTTCTTCTACTGCATACTTAAGCAGCACTCACATTTTCAGTAGAGGGGCCAAAATAACTCAAAAAAATACAGAGAGAATACTTATCATTATAGTTTTGTGGTATTTGCTGTCTTAGCTCAGGCATTTTCTCCACTCTGACACTTTTCAACATGTCTTAAAATAACTAATTGCTAGTAAATCTAATTGTACAGCAACTAAAAAAAAAGAAAAAAAGGTACATTCTTTATCTTCAATTCCAATGCCACTGATAAACCCAATCTCAAAAAAAAAAATCATTCACAATATTTAGTGTTATCTGGTCCTAATATGTTTCATATTTTTAATAGCGGCATTTTAATTAAAAATATTTACATTTCAAAGTAAATAAATCAGTGTCATGATATATTGCTTATATTTACCAGTTGCAAACATGTCAAAAGCTGTATCATATGCTTTGTAAAGTATTCATTAATATTTGAGAAAAATACATTTCTCAGCATATACTACTTTTTAAAGTGTTAGTTCAAAAATACAATTAAGTTATTCAAACCTGAAATACTTCTGGATTTGTAGAATTCAATAAAACCTCAGTCCAGGCTTAGAGAAACAATGCTAAGATTAATAACATTAAAATGTGTATGCCCCTTATCTAGTAAAAGGCATACTTTCCTTTTTCTTCCCCTGAATACATATATATATATAGCTGAACTCTAAACAGCTTGCCACAAATTCTATTGTTTCACAAAACACAAAGGCAAATACAATAAAAAAAATTAACCTTTACTACTCTACTTCCTCTTCTTGCCTTCATATGGAATATGCCTCACCTGTAAAGCAGAAAATACCTGCCTTTTGGTGGCTTTTGTATTGCACAAGAAAAAAGTAAGTGGACAAAAAGCTGATTAAGGAAGAGAAGAGCTGGAAGGTGATTTTCCAAAACAAGTCAAAGGTCATCTTCTGGCTTTAGAGTGAAGTATCCATATGTCTTTGAAATACATGATGAAAAGGTCAAAGCCAGGTTTTAGGCAAATTTGCTGAGGAGTAAAGGTTTTTGCCCAATATTTATGTATGAATATGTTAAAACTCTACAGTCTGAAAGCATCTATAAATCAGTACAATATGTTAATTTAGAATTTATATAATGCAAATATTAGGAAAAAGAAGGTGAAGAGCAAAAACAAGGTATCAGCAAAGTTTAAGATCTTACAAATAGACTAGGCTGTATAAGACCTGCAGGCTTAATGGGCAGCATTATTTCAGCTCAGAAGGCTGAATACTCTGTGCCTGTTTTCTTTTAACTTCAGCAAGAGGAAGCATAGATTTTAAATTGTAACAAATATGTCTAAGAGTTCTCAAGTCTCAGTATCAGCTGGTGTCTCCTACTGTTGTGTCCTTTCTAGCCAGCTAATTTGACCAAATAGTATTTAAAAATGGAATTCTACTATCATAAATAACCCACTTTTAGGTCCAGTTATAAAGAGTTTCAAATTTTCAGAAAGTAACTTCTTTAAATTTGCATATGCCATACTAACCAATATGTAATGATCATCAGTTTTGTCAACGTAGTAGCTGCAATTATACTAACACATCCAGGATTCTGGGTTCATGCAGAGCTATTTACTATTATTGTATTTCAGTCCTCAATTTCAATACCGTCGAGCAACATAAAAACAAAATAATAAAATGACAAGTATTTTATTCATATTTATTGCTGAAAAAATAGGCACGATAATCCAGAAGGTTATAATAAGTGTATATTTAATCTGTATCTCTCATTCACATACTTTATTATGCCTCTCATCTAGCAGTAATGTTCTCAGGGTTTAACCATTATACTTCTAAGTAAGTTGTTTTGTAGATTTACGTAAGCTTGATGTGTAAGCCTAGGGTCATCTTGTTATGGTTTCTGATGTAAAAGAACTCTGAATTCAATATCATCTAAAAGGCTGCAGCTTAAAATAAGACAGAAGTACTTGCAAAAAGAGAAAAAAAGATCTGGCTGTCACATGCCCTCTAAACCAGCCTACTGACCTATACATATTGTAAATCAACATCCTACGTCACCCTGTGTATATATGTTTTTTTGGGAGCTGAGGATTTCAGCATTAATAGAAAATGACAGTCCAAAGGGAGAGCCTATCAGACTGTGTTTGCATGACTATTTGTATGTTTATGCACTGTGATTAAAATAAATTTTACTGTAGGAATGTAAAATCCAATACTACCTCCTAGAAAGGCCACTATTTAAATAAATGGAAAGTTCTTGAAACAAATGTAGCCACATAATGTATCAAGAGTAACATTTGCCTCAATCTCTAAATTGTTTATTTTTGGCATGTCAAATCTGGTTTGTACGCAATGGAGAAATGTAATTTTGGAGCAGGGCCAAGTGATTTAGTATGAACCTGACATTTTGATGAAGCCTGGAGTTGCTACAAACTGCTTTTGTTTCTTCCCTTTCCTGGTAAGTGGAATCCAGATCAATCTTGTTGGTAAACTGTGTACTTAATCTTGCCAATTAGCCATTGAATAATTCTGTTGGGACCAATTATTAATGCTGGAACCAGCTATGTTCAGATAGCTTGAACTGGCATCCTGTAACTATTTAGTGAGGCTATATTCTCTTGTGAAAAAAATTTTCATATCCTGATCTCCTAGGATAAGCATATGACAGTGGGTTTTGGGTAAGGGAGATAGGGTGAAAGGGAACAGAGAGACAGAGGTGAATTAGAGAGGGGGAGAAAGGAAGAAAGAAAGAGAAAGATCAGCAGTCCTGGCTCCAGTGTTCTTCCAGCTGATACGCCCAGACTTCGTGGAGATATTTTTTGTAGCCCTAGAGCTAAGTTTCTTTCTTTCTAAGTAAATTAGTTAGCATGTGCAACTCGTTCTTCTAGACCTTTCTGGAAATGGGTTGGAGAGCTTGAGGGATCTTGGGGAGTTTTGATCCTCCCTTACAGTCCATGCCAGCTTGTTCACCTCATTCCTGTGCCACTGCTGCACTGCATTTTAGGTATCTCCAGAAGCCAAAATATTTTTCCCAGAAGAGTGCTGCCCCACCTCCATATGCCCTCCCCCTTCTCCAGCCACATCTTGTTCTTTCTCAGAGTGCATTATTACCACCAATCCCTGGTTGGCTCCACTGCTATCAGTGCATGAGGCATAAACATTGGCTCTTTATCTTCTGGGCTTCTGCAAGAGAAAGACAGTTTTTGCAAATAACTCTTTTTGGTAACAACATTGCGGTTTTCCAAATTTTTTTTAGAACGAATAATCATAGCTTGACATGCTTTCAAACCTATTTGTGAAGAAGTACTTCTGGTTCATGTGTTAAAATTAAAAGGTCAGATTTGTTAAAAAATAAGAACTCACAAACTGTTCTAGGACTGAGTTGCTCAAAGATTCATCAGCAACACTGAACTGTCTCTCCTATTTCAATATCATTCCATTTCTCAGGAGTTAGAATAGAGGGTACCTCTTTAAGGAGCTGTTAATAAGTTAGTGGTACTTCACTGGTCTTTAGGGAACTTTAAATTTTACTTCAACAGAAGATTTGACCCCTGGAGAATAAAATTAGAAAAAAAAATAGGCTGAAACAGAATAACCTAAGCCTGTTGGCAGGAGTTAAAAAAAAAAAAAACAACAAACCAACAAATCAAACAAACAAAAAAAAAACCTAACCACAGAAGGCCTGTAAGAAGAAGAATACATAACCAAAAATAAGAGCTTGCATGAGGCACACATTTGTTCTTACACAGGGTTTATAATTCCCACAGAATTATTTCTTGCAATCAGAGCCTGGGTTTGACTGCCAAATTGGACTAGCCTAGTTCCAAATGACAAATCTGGCAAGCCTCCTTCAGAGTCCTCCCTAGTACTGAGCTTTGCTACGTAAGTCAGTGGGAGTCTGAGCGTGTCTCATGGCTGCCTGTGGTACATCTCAGCAAACCTCTGGAGAAGTGTTACGAGTGCACAGAGAAAGAAGCTGTCTACATGCAAGCACACTTCTGCAATTACAGGAAGACTAAGGATTACACATTCTCTGTGTTCCTGTGGTGTGAAGACCACAGAGTTAATAAACCAGAAGTAATTTAATCACAAATTTAAATCCAGCTTTAAGCATTGTCAGTTGGCTCAGGCCAAGGGAATTGTGGAAGTGATTTATGTTCCTGTCTACACTTGTAAGCAAACAGCAAGTGGGGTGAAACCTGAATGCAAGTCATGTGAGGCACCTGAGATGTCTAAACTAAAGGTGTAATTTCCCTAGGGAAATAGAAATTTGGGATTAACTGTTCTTTGTGTCTCTCTGGATTTTAGAAGGACAGTGTTTTGAACTTCAACATGACACCTCAGTTTCTGAACCAAATCTGTGCATGGTTAAAGGTTTTATAGAATCTGTGGACTTTCAACCAGTTTAAATAAACTTTAGGACCAGAACAGCTTTTAGATATTTTGGATAAGGTAGTCTTATGTACTTAGAAATATTTATGTTCTTTTTATGGCTAAAAATTAACTACCAATATGACCTACATTACTACTACACATTTTTATAGTCATGTAAATTGTTCACAAAGTAAATTGGACTGATACTAATAAAATGAGTCAAATTCTATGTACAGAGGACTTAAATGAATATTCCACAAGCAATGCCTGCAAAAGACATGATTAAATAAGAATTTTCAGTTACATCTACATAAAGCCCTTCCATTTACATTTGGAGCAGGTCTCCTCAAGAGTTCCATTAACAGAAACTTACCTTAGCCTATAGCAAAGGCGTGCATATCCTTTTTAAGTACAATATAGTTGTATTATCTAAAACATGATAAAAATTTAAGTAGTATTTTCAGTGGAGGACTTCCACTCCTGTGATTTTATCAGAATATTAAAGATAGACATTACAATCTGTAAAAGAGCATTTTCCACTTGTGTTTTAGATGGCCTCAGGCAGTACTGACAGGTAGTCATAACTGCTCAGATCACCATCTTACTATAATTTCTCTCATGTCATAAGTTTATTCAAAAGTCTTAAATACTTCTCAGTCTATGCCATTGCCATCACTTTGAGTTCAAAAATTGTCCCATCAAACTCCCCAATCCTCTGCCTTGCCTGCATGGTGACATCTTACCTCTAGACTGGACAGACAAGACAAGGAAAAACACATGAGGAAAAGGGGCAGGAGGCAGGTTTAGCACATGGGAGGTTATCACTGCTCACCTATGTAAGTTAAGATACCTAAAATATAAAAAATCAAATTAATTTAGTGATTTCCTACTCTATCTTTGAATTATTTACCAGTATGAGAGTCAGGATCTGAGGCAATAAGACAAAAAAGAAAGAAACAGAAGTAAAAATTAAGATAGTGGGGTATCCTTTGATACAGGGTAGCCAAATGGATTGGGCTGGATTCCTTTTCATCTCTTTGTTAATGAAACACAAGCTAATCTTGATGCAATTAGATTCATTCAACCTCTTTCAGTATAGAGTACTATGCAAGGAAGTTCTTTTTTTAGATGTTATCAATTTTAGAGTCCTGTAAGTTTTTCCGTTTATCAGTAAATGGAGACAACAGTGAAGCATCATTATATGGTTCATTCCAGATGTGTAAGAGGGCATAGACAAAAAAAAACCCTCTTAAATGAGACTGGATGAAGGATTGGATCTCTCTTTTCTGATGTAATGAAGGGGTATGCTTTTGATGCCTAAGCAATATTTAATCGATAATAAATCCATAATTATGGGGAGCCATAGTTTCCCCATTTTGTCCCCGTATTTCACCTTCTTTTCTCTGAAGTTAAAATACGTATTAAAATGTCTTCATGACTTTGAGAGAGTTGAGAAGTGCTTTTGACAATGATTTACAGAAAACGTATCAGCATTAAGAATACCATAAGTCAGGAAAAAATGAAAATAAAAAAAATACCCTTTACTGTTAAAATAAAGAGAAATCCCCCTGAAAATAGCTTCATCAAATTATTTCTATTTAAATAACACAGAAAAGAAATGGCAGTATGGTTCACTTGAAAACTGAAACATTTTTAAACATGTTAAAAAATCCTTATCTAGAAATAAATTTTTGTCATTCCTTTTCTTACTATTTTTCCTGAAATGAACTTTCTCCCACAGGACTGATCCCAGTTCCCTTAATGACCTTGCCTTCTGCTGTCATATTGGCTTATTTAGCACATGGTTGTTCTCTCCTGTGTTGCTTGCAGGATGCCACTGCTATATGGCTTCACTCTAGAATCTCAGTGGAAAGAATGAGCAAAAGAGAACTAGAAAGTCAGTGCAAGTAAAATACTTCTGTTTTTCTGCTGAGCATGGTAAGTTTGGTAAGTTTTTTTATTTAGAGTGAAATTTTGAATTCACTATGTCAGTGTATGCTTTGGCATAAACTTCAATTGGGCCAGAATTCCACGACTGCTTTCTACAACCTCCCCTTAGTTTCTGTTGCTGTGAGTTAGGAGCATTGGAGACCTCAATCAAGCCAGGATTTCACTCTAAACAGAAAGTATGACCAACACTTCCTGTCATCCTCAGACAGAGGACAATTAAGAAATAAATATACCAGAAAGAGACTGCTTGCTTGGATTATTATACGCCTTTATCTTTTAAATAGTGTTATGTTATCAGAAGTCTTATTTCTATGTACAAACTTAGGCTATTCTCAACTCTTTCTGAATAACAAAGAAGGATTGAGGAGCTTTTGTTTTATTTCATCTGGTTTTTGGCTACAAAGCACTGTGGTTTTGTGGTTTTGTGGTAGGTGGGTTTTTTGGTTGGTTGGTTTGAGTATTTTTTCTGGAATCATTCCTGCTCATTGACATCAATTAGCAAGCAGAATGCTTGGACGGTGCAAGCTCACACAATTAGTTACACAATCAATACCATATAAAGCAGTAAGGCAGCTACACTACTGCTACTTAGCATTTCTTTCTGTTAAATCCCATCTTTTTTAAGCCACCCCAATGTGTGTGAAGCTATTGTTACCTCCCTTAAAAAGTTTCAACTCTCTAAAATGCTGTTTGCTGCTCAGTAAGGTTAGCCCTGCAGTATTTGCTCCCGCAAATAAAACCTTAAAATTTATTTCACTGTATCACCTTTTTCCTGGGCAATCTAAATCACCCTACAAAAATGGACATGCCATTACTTCCTACTCAATCATTTTCATGTCAACAGCAAGCTGTTCACAAGGTTTTCTAGCTGAGGAAAGCAAAGCCTTGCACTCAATTTAATGATGTTTATCTAGCAGTAATGTGATAGTTTTGTAGCAAGCCAGCTGAGCAATCTCCAAATTTTAAGAGAATGTTCTAAGTACATGTAAGAACATTATTTTTCTGACAACTGGAAAACTGGAATGGGAAAAGTAGGATTGAAAGAAATTTTGAAGTTGCTTAGCAATGCCTCATCTAAATGGTAACTGCTTATGTTTCAAAAATACTTAATAAGTCACTACTATCAAGTAGGAAAGTATGCTACTATCATTCAGAGCTGCTTTCTCTCATACAAAAATGTGCACTGAGACCTTGCTTGCAGAACTAGTTTATGTACAAAACCAGTCCAATTATAGCGGCAGTCATATGAATACTCTCAAAAACCAGTAAAGATATATCTAGAGAGCCCCGATTGTGAAGGAGAAAGCTAGTAACAACAAAAATTAATGCTTTAGATTTGTTTGGAAATCTATCCTTTGGATGTCAGGTGTGTTTAAAGAAAGTGCTCATGCTTTCAACACATTGGTGTAGCATATTATTTGAATGATGCCAAAAGTCAGCACAGCTAAAACCTGAATGGAATAAAATCTGATACCCTCTGCAATGGCTAGCACTTCAAAGGTGATCAACATAAAACCACACAGAAGCGAAGATGATGGTGAATGTAACAACAGTCATAATACAAATACTTATACATTGGAAAATGTTTTAAATCAACCTATAGAATGCTAAAAAATACCACACACTGAGCATGCTAGTTAAAAGAGCACAAAATTACAAATTAACTAATTTATGAAAGACCAACAAGTGTAAGTTATGTTGTAGAAAACAAAACATACATACCTGCTAGATGACATTTACATTTTAACATTATAGGTAACATTACAGAGTTCACACAATGGAGAATATACCCAAACATGGCAAAGTCAAACTGATACCTGATGTAACAAACAGACTGAAAATAAACTGATTACAACAGGTAAGGCAGGGAGAAATTTAAGCAACCTCTTCAACTCAATGA
Source organism: Vireo altiloquus (assembly GCA_013396875.1). Classification (NCBI taxonomy): domain Eukaryota; kingdom Metazoa; phylum Chordata; class Aves; order Passeriformes; family Vireonidae; genus Vireo; species Vireo altiloquus. The sequence goes on from VZRF01005762.1 coordinate 111,664, forward strand.
CTTTACCAGTGTAAGAGTGCTGGTATGATGTACTACAAACATAGTAATCAGCAGCAGGTAGTGAAGCGAGTCAGGGCTTAAAAGGCTCCAAGGAGGGAGGCTACATCTCTGCAGACATCCTGCTCCACTGCTTGACTGTCCAAATGGTGAAGAGATTTCTCTTCATATCCTGTTGGAACCTCTCTCATTTCCACTTGTGCCCAGATATCATCCTACCATCGTGTTCTTTTGAGCTGCTCAGCTTAATTTTTCTCAATGACCTTGCCCTGTGCTTAGGCTGCTATTAGGTGTCCTGAAGACTTATCCGTGATAATCAAAGACCATTCTCATGCAAAAAATACCCTCCTGTAATAGCAAGTGTGCTGACACAGAAAGCAAACTGTGTCTTCTTTGCAGACTGTATTTCCTCTACATCTTTTATGCAGCTAACATGAAAAAAACCAGGAAAATGTTGGCCAAAGAAATGATGGTCAAAAAATTTGGCTACCAACCCATCTGGGTACATATTTTCAACTCTTCTTCATACCAGATTCCTACGAGGGTTCTTCTTCACATGCCCTGTGGGATATCTTGATGCCCTTTGCCCCTATACAAAGTATGGCCTGTGTACCTCGTTCTTTTGGAAACTACTTCTTTCCTCTGGTTAAAACTTCAGTGAAATTGTAGGAAACAGTTACCTTAAACAGAGCAAAATTTCTGGTGGACTTGTTTAATTTGGTGACTGTAAGAAAGCAAATAATAACCCAGAGAAAAAACAGAAGAGGAAAGGTTTTTAATATCAAAGCAAAGATATACACAAAATAAATACAAGTACATAATCATTTAAGTTAATACCTGCTGTGCATCATTTTACAAAAAATATGTACATTTCTAGTATTTTGGACTGAATGCAAAATGGGGACAGAACCTGGCAAGTGACCTGAGCACTTCAATGACAAATCAAAATAGTTGCTGGAATAAGGGAAGGAGAACAGTCACCGAGGTCTGTCGGTACACAAAAGAGAGACAGGACTGTACAAACTCCTATTAGTGTGTCTGTCTTGAAACAAATAAGAGACCAAGAGAGACTGGAAGGTGAAGGTGGAAAGATCAACAGGACCAGATTTGTTATGATTTTCTATCTCTTCTTGAATTACCAAGTTCATCAGTTTAGAATGGAAATATTGTGGTTTCAAATCTTGGAAAGAATGCTTTAGATAAGTTAGTCATACAATAATAGAAAAGAATTCTTTATTGCATATATAGTGAAGAAATAGCAGAGAAATAGCTTAAACTCTGCTATCTGCAGAAATTGAAACTTTTATGATGGCACTGAATCATAGGCTTGAATGCTTTGGAAAGCAATGGTGCCATCAACAGTGACAAAGCTTGACAAAAAAAAGTAAGATTTGGAACAACCCATTTTAGTTTTGAAAAATTGGATTTAAAGTTGATATATACTTAACTTTGAACAGATACATCATTCATATATTACACACCAACTCCCGAAGTTCTTGCTATGCTAAATCTCCGGCGGAAATGCGAAATTTCTCCAAGTAATGCGTACAAGATTTGGCTCTCCTGAGGTCTCTGGCAAACCTCCTGCATGGAAAGGACTCCGGAGAACTGCACCGCGGGAGCCCTCTGGTGGGGGAGAGGGGAAAATGCCCCGAATCGCCAAGCAAGGCTCCTGCCACTTACACGGGATTCTAACGCCTAAAACCACAGTGGCTTGTAATTCTTAATTAATTAAAACTCATTTATTTGAATCACCCATTAAAAAAATCGTGATTTTCAAAATCACTCTTCCTCTATTAATACCGGCTACTTCACTTCCCTCCTCCAATGATTATTCAACTGCAAAGAGGAAAGCAGATAGCCTGCAGGCAAAAATGAAAGAGGAAGAGTATCTTAAACCCCTTCCTTGTCTAAAACATAGGAAAAAAAGTATTACTGTCACATGTATCCATCGCTGCTGTTTCTGTTACTGGGTACAGGGAACATTATGTCCTAGTAGTAGCTTGAAGCCCTAGCATTCCTTTGGAATGTAGGATAAACATCATACAAGTCAGAACTTTGAATACTGAATCAAGACTCTGAGATCGCTCCTCTCACATACACTATGCACATACACATGCCTGGCTCTGCACAGTTTGTTTAGAATCATAGAATGGGTTGGGTGTGAAGGGACCTTAAAGGTCGTCTATCTCCAATCCCCCTGCCATGGACAGGGACACCTTGCAGTAGACCAAGTTGCTCAAAGCCCCGTTTAACCTGGTCTTGAACACTGCCAGCATTGTGGCATCTGCAGCTTCTCTAGGAGACCTGTTCCCGTGCCAGAATCAGTTCTTTTGACTCTATGTATTTAAAAAGTTTTTGTCTCAGTTTACAGGCATATACAGAGTAGTGATTATTTGCATCCATATTCACTGAAAACTAACTGATAAATGATCCATGTTGTTACAGACCATACATTTTAGATAGGACAGAAATGGCAGAAAGTAGAATAATTTGCTCTTCTGTGTAGTCAAAACTACAGCGATAACTACTGCTATGCCACTACTGATCAAAAAGGCCTTAATGATGAAACTTCACAGTTAGCAGCCATAATCTCATGCCATTCTTCCTCTCTGGGATATTGCTTTGTACTACTGCCTTACTATTAAATTCCTGGTGCAATTGCTGAGAATAATGATTTCCTTTGCATTCTCCAAGATAGTATCTTCTATCTAAACACAGTTGCTGTGTTAGTGGCATTAATCATTGGCATATTCAGGTAGGAAGTCACTCTTGCGACCTTTCTTGCCCAACCTCATGCTCAAAGCAGGGTCTCAATGAATCCAGACCAGCTTGCTCAAGGTTTTATCAGTCCAATTCTGTGAACCTTCAAGCAGAGATGTTGCAAATCTTATCTGGGCCATTTGCTCCACTGGTTAATTATCCTTACACTTTTTTTTCCATATATCCAGTCAGATCCTCCTTTTTTAATGTATGTCTACTGTCTCTTCTCCTACTGTGCCCCAGTTTGTCTCAAACTGGTACACGCACTGACTTCATTTTTTGGACAGCCCCCCTGCCAGCCTGCTGTTGGGGCCCCACAGCCATGTCTTCTGTGGGCTAAACAAGCCCAGCTCCCTCCTTTCTCCACACAAAAGAAGTGTTACACAGTCCAACACCCTGGTGACCCTCCCCTGAACTCACTCCAGTTTATCAGTCTGTTTCTTGAACTGAGAAAATTAGATTCAACTATTTCTTTACACATGGGAGCAGTAAGCCTACCTTTTCCCCTGTTTTGAAATAACAGTCAACTTTGTGTGCTCCTGGGCATGGGCTTAAGGCCTATTTTGAGAGATGAAGCTCACCTGTTTGTACTACTCATTATAATACAAAAATAACCCCTTCTATGTGCTAGACAGCCCTTAATGCTCAGGATTCTTTATGCAGTCCATATGCTAGGTTTAAATAATGTAGATGGCTTTGAATCAGTCTTCTGAGCCAGAAGAAATTCACCTTTATCATGAAGATTACTCTCTAACACCATCAAATCAGCAAACCGCAGGCTTTGCTGATGTCCTAGAACAGGCATACTGAGCAGAACTAACTGAAACATAGTAAGTGAAATGGCTGAAATGGCTGTACAGCTTCCTATATTGACCTTTTAGTGCTAACAGCAAACCCTTTGGAAAACAGGAAAGCTGAACAATCTTCCCTCGCAAATCCTGTCTGTTCTGGCACTCCCCTGCTTAGGGGCCTTCTGAGCTGGAGGCTGTGTCTCTGTACAAGTCCTTAATACTGCTTGACAGTCCTCTCATCCATGAATTTCTCTATTAATTTTTAACATATGCATACTTGGTATTCAAATCAGCCTACGGTAAGAGTATCTTTTTGTTTAAATTTTAGGAAGCACTCTCTTTCTAAGTCTGCTGCTTGTTGATTTATTTTGTGCCCTTTTCTTTTTTTTTGATATGAGCATGACTAATTGTTCTCTAGTCTCTGTTCCTTGTGCCAGTCAGAACCTTTAAAATTCTATCACTTCTCCTTGAGCAGCATCATTTCCAAGATGGTGATTCCAAATTACTTACTTTTTTCTGTGCACAAGAAGGTATTCCTCACTTTGTTCACACTTATTTTCTCCTAAACTATCAAAAATTCTGTGTAACTTTTTGACACGGACAAAGCAGCTCACTGTCCATGGAGCATGAGTGACAATTACACTATGCCTTTCCAAGTAATATCAATATTAGCTAAACTTCGTGGCAGCTTTTCCATTAAATTCAGGGGGTCAGAATTTAATCTACTGTCTTGCTTTCTTTCCATCTTGCTTCTTCAGTGCATTGTGGGAAGATGTCCAAACATTTTCCTTTGAAGTTTATGCCTTGGTTGCAGTTTTCCCATCTGCAAAAGACTAGCAGTATCTTTAATAATTTCAGACAAACATGCATAAAACAGTATTTTAGATGTTCTAATATGATGAAGCAGCCAGTTCATTGTTTGACTCGTGCCATGATAAAAATACTGTGGAATCTTTTTTCCTCTGAAAACATTAGGCTGAAAGTTCCATGGGAAAATGGCACTCACGCTCATTTTTATTGAGGAAATGTTCACACATTTCTGTTGTGGAAGTTCACATTACTTTAGTTCTTAACAGTTCGTACAGAACTGTAATTTACATACAGAAAAGCTTTTAATTATTGAGTTTAAAAAAAAATGAGAGGCTTGAAGGGTCTAATTGTTTTTACAGCCCTTCTTAAAGAAAATAACCTACACTCTCTATGTCCTGGAGAAATGGATCACCTCTTCTGCTCTCAGACTCCTTTTTTAAAATTCTGGTTTTGTTCAAGTAAACAAACCAAGGGACCAAGAATTAAAAAGAACCTCCATAAACATTACCATGCTGCTGGTAGCAACTAATGAAAAGAAAAACCACTCTAAATTCTTATTTAGATTAATTCTAAATTTCTGACTAGACTTCTTATTTTTATTTTCATGTTGTGACCTTCAGAAAGATGTTCCAAAATAAATAAAAAATTGAAAAAAAAGTTTTACCCTACTTCCATACTACCACAACAAGAAAATACACACACATCTCAGTGCACAGATTAGCTATTCCTCTCCACCTTGTGACAGTTCTGTGCTTTCATTGAGAGTTTACTAGTCCTAAACTGCCAGTTTTTTCTTGTGTGTTAGAAAGTCAATCTTCTAAGTCAATGGGCTTTGCCATCTTAAGTACTTCAATTATTATGTATATTGATTATACAAATTGATTTATATAAATTATTTCATGGAATTTATTATAAAATTCTTTTTGAGAAGGACATGCTAAATAGACGCAAAAAGTTCACTGATGGTGCAGAAAGCCTATCTTTAGCCTCCAAAAATGAGATTCAGCCTTTGACTTGGGCTACCCAAAAAACAATGTGCCAATGCTGATGTGTATGCTGGGGAGAATACCACTGTGTGCTTACCTGCTTCATGTATTTTTTCCTTAAATTCCACTAAATATTGAGGAAGCTTTATTCCCATCCCAATGGGACCATCTATTTTCCTCAGTATGACATCATTACTTCTTTTGAAAACTGTTTTCTTCCCTATTCTTACCCAAAATAAGAATTCAATTGATTTAAACCAAGTCAAACTGAAATTTTCATGAGGTTCATAAAACCTTGTCCCTGTTTTTAATGTAAATGTTGAGTCACCAATACATCAGTATAAACTACTGATATTGAAAAACGTTGAAAGGGAAAATGAGGTTTCTCTCAGTGAAAAAGAAGGATAGACTGCACTCTAAAAAACACTCTAAAAACATGGGCATGACTGAAGATCTTGAAAAAAGGTAACATTATAGGATAAGGAAACAATACAGGTGGAATCATGTTGTACTTTCTGTACTTTCTGTATTAGCATCTTGATAAATGACATCCAAGTAAAATTTGTGGGTACAGCAGAAAATCTCACTCAGAGTGAAAATTAACTATTAAGAGTGTTTATGAAGAAAACCAAAGCTATGCTAGTGGTTAAATAAGACTAAGTAAGCACTGAAGTACAGTGATGGAAGGGAGATGCATGTATTGACATAATACAGCACGACACACCAATCTCAGAAATCTAGCTTGGTCTTCAGTAGTGGTAAATGAACTATAGCATCAAATCAAACAAAAGACAATTCAAGAAGTTTTATTTACAGTCAATTTTATTCACAGTAGTTGAAGGACTTTAAATAAAGTTGTTATTATTCCCAATGGTTAATTGTGTGTACTTGGGGATTACTAGGTCCAATGTGTTCTGTGCCATAGGGTTTACAGGTTTTACTGGATTCAGCCACATAACACAAAGAGTAATTACACCTTCAAATATAAGACCATGACATGTTTTGTCAAATATTGCTAAACCCAGTTTCACTATCTCCTTTTCTAGCATCTTCTAACATGAGAAAAAAGATAGAACAAGTAGAGTTAATAAGGGAATTTTAAAATATGGCATTGCCATTAGCCCACATGCTTTCAGCCCCCTTGAAACTTGGGGGATTATCAAGTGGTGACACGAGCAGCTCAGTCAGGCGAGAAGGAGCACCTGCTCCCTGTTGGTATGTACACTATCTAGATCAAGTATGATTCTAATCCCTTGTGCTGGTCGAAATGAAGATGGTGTCTTGTTTCATATACTTTAGTTTCTATAATACCAATCATCTTCTTCTTATGTCTTTTTACCACAGGAATACTTTAGTAAAAGTAAATTCCACAAGTTATTAAGTAGCATTCAAGACATTTTCCATAATTTGGATTTATTTCCTATATACATAAGAATTACTATGATGGTTCTTTTTAGACAAAGATTTTATTTTGTAAACAATATAAATAACGTTTATTTTTAAATAATATATTTTCTTTATAACACAAAATTTTTGTAATCCTTTTTTTTTTTGGCATTGTGAAACTGTCTTGCGTAGGAAAGGAGAATGGTATTTAGGGAATTCCACTGATATAATTGTTTATTTTTTCACACTATGGCTGCTGCCACCACAATGCCTATCAGGTTTTGTTGAGGAATACAGTAAGAGCATTCTCTACAGACTTACTCATTCTATTTTCATTCACACATTATCTCAATGACTTGCAAAAATCCTCCTTAGTTTTTTTTCTATACAATAAAAGTTTTTAAAGAGACAGTTAATTATTAGCTTGCATTTATCAACCCCAGCTACAAAATGCCCAAAAAACCTTCACAGAAATTACTTCACTTTTTGTACTCTTCTCACCCTTGACCCTACACATGATGCCCTGTACAAGTACTTCTATCCCCTACCACTCTTTAGTGCATTCACTGATCCTGCTGCACATGATGGCATCTTGATGAAAAACTTTTATTAGCATGAGCAAAGAAGCATGAAAGAGCACAAGACAAATTTCTGTGTCTAAGCACAAAGAGGCACATCCACTACTGGAGTGTGGGAGAGAACAGCACAACAGGGACTACAGCTGAGATCTTCCTATAAGCCATGCTAGCTTAACGTGGCTGTTGGAAACACAGCACTGGTGTACAGAGCCAACACTAGCACTGCTGACCATGAGGATCCCAAGCACTCAGTGTGGCACCACACTATCTTTCAGCTTGTAGGTGATCAATAACTTTGGTATTAATGGTGCCACTTCACTGGGTGGCTCAAACCACAACCATCTACCTTCTCTGAGTCTCTGCATGGAAAAGCATTTATTCTTCTCACCTCCTCTTCTATTTGTACAGAGTGGAAATGTTTCTTCTGTGCTGGTGACCAGTTGCCTCATGTCTTATTTCTTGACGCGTGGTCTCACATTGATTAGTCTTACTGACCCACTGCCTTATGTAGTTTTGTTCTGCTCATTTTTACCCCATGACATAACACTGCAACTGAGTAAAATGCAGGTAGACTTGGAACACTACATCCAGCCATCCTAGAAGCTGTCTACAGTGACTGAGAAACACAAAAATGGACCTGATGTGCCAAGAAACATCTAACCAATGTATCCTCAAGGGTAATGCTGTCAATAGACAGTGTGAGTACTCAGAAATCTGGCCTCCAATTCATCCATGAGCACCCTCTAACAGAAAGAGCTGTTACAGGCATGAAAAATGTTATTCTTAGGTTCCCCAGGAACAGTAACAAGGGATGAAACTTCTGCTTCCTCACAAGAATCAACACATCAATTGAATACTATTTTTAAGACTTATGTTTATAGGACTTTTGCTGGCACAAGGCATAGACAAAGGTCATCACTTGAACATTTAAAAAAAATACTAGCTTTGCTATTAAACTGGTTTTTACATTTTTGTGTGTACTTGACATCTGCAGTGTCCCACCCAATGGTAAAAAAAAATAAATTAAATTGATCCTCTGAATTTTGTTTGTAGATAATTCTCAGATAAAAATTTGCTAGTTTTATTTTAATAAGGGATAAAATGATTTGAATTTATAAACTCAAAATTTTAGGAAATAAGAAAAACCATTCAGAACTCTAGTGCTGACAACACATTCAGATACCTTAGTGGTAACACAAGAAAAACTTCCATTTTGCCTGCACTGTACATAAAAGTATTACTTCCATTCCAACAAAAAATGGAGTTCTTCCTGTAAACTATGAACTACAGTAATCATTTTACACACAGGGACCTGACATTTTTTACTGAAACCTTGAAAACCTTGCTGATTACCCAATTAAAACTAGATTATCAGCCATACTTACCAAAAAGTAATCGATTTGACAGAATGATGGGATTTCTTCAATATTACCATTTACTGCAAAAATATAGAAAGGTTTCAGCAAAAGACTCAAAGACTGGATTTTTCTCTTAGTGGAAACTATATCATTTGGGGTTGTTTTTCAGAGTGTTTTTTTTCCAATCTTTGTTAAACTGTAGGTACTCAGCTGTTTAGAATGAAAAAGATTTTTTGATCATGCTGAAGTACACTTATGGCTTATTTACTATAGCAGGTTAAATATTTATGTTACCATTTGAGTCGAAACAAAAAGTATTGTGGTAGCATAGAGCTATAGCATTTCTTTTTTTAAATTTTAACAGCAGTCTTAATTCTTAAACAGTTACAGGTCCCTGATGTTTGGTATATCAATATTTTATTGACAAAGGTGTGCTGTACAAAACATAAAAACTTTATATACTCCAAGGGCAAATTACTTCCCTTCCCTCTTGGGAATAGTTTATTTTTAATGTAGTTCTTCAAGGGTTTTAATTCTTCATGGGTTCTTAGGCAATTTTGAATTACAACATACATATTTAATAGTAATGACATCCAGGGAAATATTTTCTGTAGTGGAGATAATACGTACACATTAATAGTAAAATATACAGAGAAAAAACCCTAAACCTCCAACAACTAGGAGGACATACACAATCTGCTTTCTGACCTGCAACTAATTATAGTTATATACTATCTGCTGCTTTTCTTACCAGACTACAAGCTCACCTGGATTGTCATGAACTATCCACTTGGCTCATGAGCTGCACAGCCACTGCCTGCTGCCCCTGCCCTCACACCAAACCAGACACAGCACAACCACCTTCCCCTCCAGAATGAGCCTCCCAAACAACATCACTTCTCCACTGGCAGATCCTTCCTTACAAGGCTACAAGCTCACCTAAAGCTCACCATGACCAATCATCCAAGCACCTTGTGAATATTCATTTTGTTTCCACCTGCACTATTCCCACAGTAACTTAATATATGGCACAGGTATTTGCCCCTGCAAGTAACATTTCCCTCTGTGAGCCAACAGAGCCTCTGCAGGTACCAATACTTGCAAGGTTTACAAGCTCTCCAGAACCCTCCTCAGCTCCATTATCACTTGTTTCATGAATGCTGCCACATGTCAGTGCTTTCCACTCTGCCCAGACAACAAATAGAGAAATAAAGCATGCATCCACTGATCTGAGGCAAAGCTTCCAATTCACCTGTCCTCCCAAATACAGGGCCCTTCTTTCAAAGCTGCAAGCCCATCCGAACTCCTGCTGCCCCAACCACCCCACGCATAGCTTGTGAGTGCTGTCACAACACTGCCACAGTAAACTGAAGCCCAGCAAACTTATCAGCCACTTTGTAACAAAACTATTCCACTACCCACACCACCAAGTTTTCCTGAGAGAACTAATCCCTTTGAGCACGCACCTCAGATGCCCTGAATATAGCTCACAAACACTGTTGTCCCATATAAATGGTCCCTCGTACAAATTAAGTGTTAGCAGGGGCAAAAGCCAGTCTGGGATAAGGCTCTCACATTCCTTTCATCAACAGATCTCTCAAGGCTATGAGCCCACAAGAACTCCTTCCACTCACCTGACCTCACACTTGGCTGACTAACACTGTTGACACCAGGAGGTCCCATCACCCCCACTGGCCTCACAGCATTTGGAAGTTCATCCCTCCCAGGCTGAGCTCCCCCTGTCCAAATCAGTCGGTTCTCACAAGGCTACAAACAAGAGTCTGAATTTCAACCTCCTCTTACTTGGCTCATGAGTACATTTGTTCTCACAGAAGACGTAAACATAGAAAACCTATCTATTGTTTCTGGACGTGAATGTGGCCACCTGCCCGCTGACAGGTCTCTGAGTCCCTTATACCAGGCCTGAAGAACCAGCAAGGCTCATAAACATTTTCACCCCTGAGCTGCCTGTGAACGCAGCAGACTCCCGGCAGAGCAGCCCATGCTCCGGACAGGGCCCTGGGCGCTCCGGACAGGGCCCTGGGCACTCCTGCAGGCACACCCCTTTGCACCCAACCTTATGGCCTTAAACTGAGACAGGGGAGATTCAGATTAGATGTTGGGAAAATTTTCACAGTTACGGTGGTCAGCCATTGGAATAGTTGCCCAGGGTGGAGGTGGAGTCACCATCCCTGGAGGTGCACAAGAGGTGTCCGGATCTGGTGCTGGGTGAGGCGGTGTAGGGGTCACAGTGGCAGTGCCGGCTGGGCGGTCAGACTGGACGATTTTAAAAGGTCTCTTTTAAAATCTCATCTAAACCTTGATGATTCCATGATTGTACGCACGCAGCAGTTTCAGCAAAGTGGAGACTAGGACGCGGCAGCACCTTGCAGATGAGGATCTCCCAACTCCCCGTGCCACCAAACCCACACTCTCAGGAGCACGAGCTCCCCGGCTCCTCCTAACCCCACACCCCTCCCGGCCCACGGCTGCCCTCACACCGGGCACGGCGTCCCGAAGGGAGGCTTCCCATCAGATCGCGATCCTGCCCGAGGTTTCGCACCATCGCGGTTAAGCCGAGCCCAGGCAGAGGCACGGCGGTGCGGGGCTCCCACTCACCCTCCCCACACTTCAACAGCACGAAGCAACAACAAAAGGATTGAAAGTGTCTGATACCTCTTAGCGCACCTTCTGCCTTTCCTCAAACCCCCTTCCTCCCTTCCTGCTGTCCCTTAGGCAAGAGTCCCCGCGGACCAAGCGCTGCCCTCTCTCTGCCTCCCGGCCCCGGGAGGGAAGGACAGGCAAACCCTTCTTGGAAGCAAGAGGTGAGGAGAGCTCTTCATCACCCCGATTCCCCTTTCCTGCCTCCCGACGGCAGCGTTCTGCCACGGGACGGGGCCGGGGGACTCTCGTTACTTCTGCCCCGCGGAGAAGCGCCCGCCTCCCGTCAGCAGAGAGGCGGCGGCAGCCCCGGCGGGGCAGGGAGCGCAGGCGGGTGGGGGAGCGCAGGCGGGCGGGGAGGGCCGGCGGGCCGGGGNCGGCGGCCGCGCTCCCGCTGACGGAAGCGAAGATGGCGGCGGCAGCGTCTGACCTACTGACGGGATGGTGCCTCTTCGGCCTGGCGCTGCTGGTGAGAGGCGGCTCTCCCGCCCTTCGGCGGCCCCCTCACACATCCCTTCCCCTCCTCTTCCCTCGGCCGGGTGCTACTCCTTCCTCGGCCGCTCGCCGTTCCGGTGCTGGGCATCCCGCCCGGTCTCCTCGCCCGTGCCCCTGAGCCTGCCCCGGCCGCGAGCGGTTCCGTGCGGCTCCCGCGGGTGCCCCGGCGGTGGTGCCGCAGGGCAGAGCAGAGCCCGGAGCTGGCAGCCGCCTTGCCCTCCTGCCCGGCCAGCCGCGCTGCTTGTTTGTGTTTTCGCTTGTTCTGTGTGAGCGCTGGTGTTGTTGCTCAACCTGCTGATAAGGAAAAGAGTGACTTATGCGTGAGCAATATAACTCGTGCCGAGTGTTCAGGTGAAAGGTGTGTTGTTGCTATGCCTGTCGTCTGTACGGGGTCTAACATCAGTACCTGCTTGCTGACATTGTTATTAAACAACTCATTTTTTCTCTGTGTATTTCAGGTCATTCTGATTTTCTGCTGGGTTTATGTGCGCAAGTATCAGAGTCGGCGGGAAAGTGAAGTGGTTTCTACCATAACAGCAATTTTTGCCTTGGCCGTCGCTCTTATCACATCAGCGCTCCTGCCAGTGGACATATTTTTGGTTTCATACATGAAAAATGAAAATGGTACATTTAAGGTATGGACTTCCAAAAATGTTAATTGCCCCTTCAAAATAAGGAGTGGTGTTACAAAAGGATGCTCTTGGGTTGTCAAAGTGTTTGAATCCAGTGCTAATACCTGTTTTAGTGACTTGAGTTTTCTCAAAGCTGGGTACTAGTACTGTGCATAAAACACTCATGTCTGGTATTTGAACTGGATTTCCATTTTATCTTCTGTTCTTTCTCAGATATTCTGCTCATTTCCAAATGCTTGTTCCTTCTGTTGCACATGAGAGTGAATGTACTGTCCTGAAGATATAAACAAATGGCTTAACTGTTGCTTTTTAATACATTGTAACAGGCATTGTAGAATAAAATTCATAGTACTTTTATTCAAAAATAGACTGTATTGCTCATTTGTAATTTAGGATTATTTTAATTGTCTTTTTTGTCAGCAAAAACTTGTTACTGAAACATTTAAAGATTTATAAAGAATTACTGTGCTAATCTACCTATAATGAAAAGCCTGAATTAGTAAGGACACTTTTGAAAGAGGGAGAGCTGCAGAAACCCTTGGGGGAGGGAAATAGAGTAGTATCTCTCCTTGGCTGATAAAGCTGTAACTGAACTACTGTATTTATAAACTGTAGGGGGTTGCTGTGCAAAATGAATTCCTGATGAGATGAGTACTTGCTGTCATCTGCTCTAAACATTTCTGTAAAAGATCTTCCCAATGCTTCAAATATTATTTTAATTTTCAAGAAGAGTTCTTGAAGGTATTGACTTGGTGTCTTTGTGAGAACACTGTGAGTAACAGGAGGTCAAACTGGAGCATGTAGCTAACTTGAATAACAACATACTTTGGTTTGGGGCCTAACTGGATCTATAGTAAAAGTTATGATTTGGAATAAATGATGGAGTGGGAGAAAGGTGAATGCCTGCGCACTAGACTGTATTCCCTTTCAGCTGTACTTCCAAAGCAAGACATAGGTTTTGACAGATCTGTGTAATGCTCTAAAACTAGCTTGCAGCTAATACAGTGCTTTTTGGCTGGTGCTTATATAAATGCAAGTCGTGAGAAGACTTTAGAATTGAGCTGTGATGTGGTTTTTGTCATCTTTATTGCTCTGGGGTAATACAGAATAAATTAAACCGTTATTTAATGTTATTCTGAAAAGCTTGTTGTTTTCAGACCTTGCTTGTTTGGAATTAAAGTAGATATAGAAGATAGAAGAGACCTTTCATATGTCCGGGTTCTAGCAATTCAATGAAAATAATAGTATTAAGAAATACATTGAACCTGACTGTCTAGAGATACAACCATGAGGTAACTAGATCCAGCTGAAAAATGCACATCTAGTGGGGACTAAGCAGAATTTCCTGTTGCAAAGGATCCATGTTTTGGTAATGTATGCTTTCCCTGATTTGAAGCAAACCTGTGAGAACAGCATGTCAGAAGTGGTCATGTAGTCACTACAATTTTTTAACTAAGGAAATACAACTACTAGAAGGAAAATTACTTATAATACTGTTTATCATGGGCTAGAATTCCTTATCAAAGGACACATACTGTGATATGGTGAGGTGGGTAGATTCTATTTGATAACTGTACTGAGAGCAAACTTTCATGCTTGAGGTACAGACTTTTTCTGTAAAGTCCCTTTTTGCCTATGCTTCTGGGGCTTATTTGTCCTGCTTAATTCCTAATGTGTATAGATACTTTTCATGGCTTGTTGAAATAAAATTGGTCCATACTGCCTTGCAGAAGATTCTTCTGTATCTTTTAAGTTTCAGCTGAATTGAGTTTCTAGCTTTGCGGGAGTAACATGAGGTCTATTTACATTGATGCATTTGATCCAAACAATGTTGAAATTATGATACAGAAATTTTATTGTGGCCTTCAAAGTTGAGTGAATTTGAAATCAGTCAGAACCTGTAGGTAAACACAGCTTTAATGATTTGGTAATTTCAGTTTAGGAGTAATGTTGAGGTAGGAGGCTGACAACATATTAAAAGGAGGCACATGGTGTCCTGTACAGGGCTGGAAGTGGGACTATGATCTTGATGGGTCCCTTCCAACTCATCATTTTCTATGATTCTCTGGTCTTCATGAATTGTTAAAACTTTTAAACTGTCCTTGGTAACACGTGCTTCTTTCCAGCTACTGCTTCCCAAGTAGGATAGAGTGAATTGTATTTAGCTTATTTCCTGGAGATTACTGGCCTTTCTCTGGACCATTCTTTCAAACCCAACACTTCCAAGACCCTGTAACTGATGCTGGCGTCTCAAGGACCATGACTCTGGCAAGAACCCTTCATTGCTTTGGATGGGCAGAGGGAGTTAAGTCTTTAATCTTCTCAGTGACTTTTTGAGGCAGATCCAGGTAGCAGATGTGGATAATATTCTCAGTAGATAAATTAGTAGTTCATTAAAAAACCTTCCATCTGGATGGTTTCAGAGCTGATGCCAAAAGAGTAGTGGCAGTTATCCAGATTCTAAGTAAAAAATTTTTCTTCTGTATGTTCTTTTTTCCTCCCCCTCCCAGCTGTAATTCCTGGTATCAGTGTTAAGAGTGATGAGAAACAAGGGTGCTCAACTTGGAAAAGACACTCTGTGTGGACTTCCAGTTCATTTTTAATGTATCTGATTGTACTGTCAACTTGTAGCTATACCTGGGGGTTTACACAATGAGTAAGCTTATAGCAAACTTAGGGAGAATCATGTTATACTAACAGTAAAGGTGATTTGAAGGCTTTGTTAGTTTGAAGTTCTCATTGTGAATTGTTTCTGTGTTTGGTGACAAGGGAAGATGATATGGGTCCTGGCTACAAGGATTGCCTGAACTGTAATACCCAAGCAGAGTATCTTTATTTGACAGCTGTGAAAATTATGCTGCTTTGTAGAGGAATTGACTTAAAAGTATTGTGTAGCCCTTTTCCATCATGTATTCTGAAGTGCTTTCCTTGAGAAGTAAAGTCGGCCGCCGGTAAGGAGCCTGAGTGAATTCAGGCCCAGGATAGCCGGGACTACCCCAGAGAGGTACTCTCCTCAGAGAATGCCTTCCAGGGAGCCAGCGGCTTTCCCTCGGCAGCCTGGGGGTGCCTTTGCAGGGTAACAGCCACGGCAGGCTATAGTGATTTCAGCTCTGGTGATTTCAGCTCAGTGGCCCTGCAAGGCAACCCCCTCACAGCCGGCTCAGGGGGAGAGAGATGAGGGACTCGTATGGCGGTTCCGCAGGAGTAGCTTTATTGCAAAGCACCCAGCGAAGGGGAGCCAGTGACGAGAAATCCCCAAAGTCTGGGGGAAGATACAGGGGTTTTTGTAGGGGTACAGCAGGGGGTGTGAGGGGTTACAAGCCAATGGGGGTCTTACAGATCTACATAAAATCTCCTAAAGAATTATGGGCTTCCTTTTCCTCGCTGTAAGGAAAATGTTGCCTTCTTATCTAGGGGGTCTGGATCTTGGTGTTGTGCAATGCTTCTTATCTCTTCAGGAGGCCTGCTTCCTCATCTCAGGGGCCTCCCTCCACGGCAGCGCCGCGGTGGTCCTGCCAGATCCCACAAGAAGGGCTGTATGCTGTACCTTGCTCAGCCTTTGTTAGCTTGAGGTTTTGTCCATTTCAACAGGACTGTTAAGATGCTGTTTATACATCTTTCAATTACTACAAGTTATTATTTATGGTAAACCAGTGGCTTGTAACATTTGGTACATAATGCTGTATCTCACCATGTTTTGAGACTTATCAAAGATTAACATTTTTATACTGAGTGAATTGAGCAGTTAGTATTGGCAAGTTTTGCACAGTAGTTACGTACGTAGTAGAATTCACTGCAACACCTTTAGTAGAGGGTGGGATTACTTTGATTCAGAATATTGTTAAGTAGAAAAGGAAGCTTTTTGGTTTTAATACTAATAAAAACTTGAGTATTACCTTGTAAGTGAAGCCGGATAGTGTTCACCAGCACCACTTTTAGCTCAGAGGTTTTGGCTGTTAGTGCTGTCAATGCTTCAGTTTGTTTGAAAGGACTTCAGATACATCCAGTTGCATCTGATCTGTTTGATCTGAAAACTTGCTGGGCTTAGAGCAAGCACATTGGAACACAAGACTTCACCATAGCTTAAAAACATAATATTGCTGCTGGAACCCAAGATCTCTAGGTCTGACCTACAAGTGTTGTAAATATTTAAAGTGTAGCTGATACTGTCTTGCAGCAGGAAGACTGCTTGAAACAAGGATGCTCACATCATTGTATGGTCTTTTTTTGTACTGTTGTTTTAGCAGAAGTTAGAGAAGGTGATGAAACCTTTTCTTTTTGAAATGTATGGTGTCTTGCTACTGTATGAACTTAAAGCCAGTGGCATTTCTTTCAGTCTGGTTTAAGACTGAATGTGTCACAAACCTTGGGTGTCTACATGACCTGCTGAAAGCCAGTTGCCTTAATGATTCAAGGAGTAGCATCTACTTAATGATATTTTTTGCAGATTGTTCTATTAAGTTTTTTGTATCTTATGAGGGTAAGAGGGAACAACTCATTATGTAGATGCTCAGAATATAAAACCACTAGAAATGCCCTAGGTTTTTGTTTTAGAAAGGTGTTGACTGAGACCATGCCTCTTTCCTGAGTAAGAATTATTATCTGTGAAGTAATAATACTTGGCCAAAACATTGATGGTAGGCAGGTGGGGCTCAGATATGCATGTTTCTGGATGCTGCTTTCCATCAACAGGCAAAATCCTGGCACTGTCCCATTTTGGAGGTAACAGGCTGGAAGATGTGAGATCTGAATATGAAATTTCCTCATATCCAGCCATGCTATCACTTGATCTCCAGTCTTTCATACTGCATCTTCCTTTTGTTGCCTAAGCTTTGGGAGAGGCTAATCAGAAGAATGCATGTCATCTACATTTGATGAAACATCACAAATACGAAACCTGTAATGTTGCATAACTTTAAGCTCTATTAAGGTACATTTGCAGAGAATGGGAGCTAGCTTCACTGGGTACTCATGAACCTCTTGCAGGGTCCAGCAGTGATAGTAGAAATGTCAAATTTAATGGAGACAAAAGAATAAAATTCATGGCTGTTCCCCCAATAAACAGGGTAGAAAGTCAGGTTAACTTGCAATGGTTTTATTTGGGGAAGTTACTTGTACAGTTTGAATAGTACTGTTCTGTTGAAATATGTTCATATGAGTCACTACCTGGACAGAGTTGCTGGGAGAAGGACTCTGCTCAATGATTTGAGGGAGCAAGTGTTCTTCCTAACTAGTTTTCTATGAACAGAATTATAAAATTAATCTTCTAAGGGAGCTTTGCTTTGGATTTAGCATTTAGGTAAACTTAGTCTTAAGCTGCTTTTTCTTGTCTTTAGTTACATATCAACATTTTACTAGCATATATACTTTTTACACTTGTTTTTAATGTGACGTTAAGAAATCCGTAAGCATAATAGTTGGATATAGGTCATAATACTTATTGCACATATCCTTGCAATTTGTGGCTTCCCTTATTTCTCAGTACAATGCATTCTAACAGGTATTTTAAAGGTGATATATGCTTGCTAAACTGCACGGAACAGAATGAAGTACAGCAGAACAGTGCAGAGTGCCTGAATTCTGCAGGTCCTTAGAGAATTTGTGGTCCCATTTTGACACCTTAAACTGTTTGTTGAAGGCAGTATGAATTTTCGCCTCCCTAGTCTATTGTGCTTCTAAGCTATTTGCTGTATATACTGTAAGCTTGGGTTGTAATGGATGGAAAAGTAAAAGACTCTATCTAGAGGCTGTCCAAATGAATTCTCGTCTGAGTCCTGGATGTGCTAGTTGAGTAAATTCCTATACCTAGCAGCTTGGTATGTCATCAGAGTTGCTGAGACTGTCAGAACTCTGATACTCAGTTGGGAGCAGTGCTTCTTGCTTTTGACAAGGCAGTGCTGCTGTCACTAGCCTTTGAAACAGCTCAGATGAACTGGTTGCTGCCTTTGAGTTGCTGATGGTGTGTGCATATGGGTAATTTGCCAGCTGGAATAAAGTGTTTTGCTTTTTAGTTTGTTTAAATGTGAGGCTTTGACACGCAGCTTTGACTGAAAGCTGCCATAATAATTATGATATACCAGTAAATTGGCTTGCATTACATATTCTTCTTGTGCAGAGTAATGCAAAGTTTGTATGCTGAGGCAGATGTAAGTAATGGTGAAATGCATACATTTGCAATTTGAATTTGTTTAGTGTAATATAGCAGCTCACTATTTTAATACTGTGTAGTGTATGTTTCCTAGTATACTACTTTGATCCTGTATGCAACTTAATGTGAAAAACAAAATGAAAAGCAATTACAATGTTTAAAGTTCTACATCTGTATAGTGTTAAAAGTGCTTTTCTGAAACTGAAGGAGAAGCAGTTCTTGGGCAGCTAAGCCCTTTGGTATTTCAGTTACTAGCTACCTCTTCTGTACAGTGGCTGTGCCTCCAAAACTTTGGGTTTCCTTGTTGCTTTTCTTGCTTGTTCTTGTTTTTTGTGCATTTTAAATGTCTCCATTGCTCATAGGAGAGACCTTTTACCAATAGTTACTTGGAATCAAATAATGCAAACAGTCCAGTTCAGTTTTTGTTTTCCCTTAGGCTTGTTTCTTAATATTTAACATGCAACAATTTAAATGTTCTCTATGTGTTCTTTACTTATTGCAATCAAATTTGTTTGTGGTATATTTTAATACAAATGCCTAGAAGTTTCTTAGTTAAAATGCTGTTGGATGTGATCCTGACAGTCTTGAAAGGCTGAGCTTATTGTGTACCTGACAGATACTTCAGGTGTTGCTTCTGCTCCTTCTGCTAAAATATTTTTCATCCATTCTTTTTGCTGATTAGATGTCAAAATGGATGTGTATTTTTCTACTCAAATTCCAGCTGAATGATAATCTAATTTAGTTCCTACAGTGAATTTTAAAATCTTAATGTAAACTGACCTGCTGGAAGTCTTAATATAGTAACAAAAAGGAAGGTGATGCCGATTTTCTGAGAAAGTAGAAAAAGTGGTATCTCATCAAGCCCATATTCCAGAAGACTTTATGCAGTTCTGGGAGAACTGATAAACCGAGTGCCAAAGCATCTTTAAGTCTTATGGTGGCAACGTTTAAGGAGTGTGCTCATTTGCATTTTCATCTCTCCCTATTAGTGCGTGCATCTTTACAAGTGAAATGGCTTGATCTTACCAGTTTGAAGAAAGCCTGCATACAGAAATGAAAAAGAGCTTTGACAGTACTGGATATTTTCTTTTGTTTTCACCAATTCAGTTATGTTGGCGTGTTCTCTTGTTTTTAAATAATTCTGCTTCTGCATAACTACTTTCTTGATCTTGACCACAAACAGATTGGATCCCACAAAACTAAAACAATTCTGAAATAGGTTTCAGACTAACAGCCTTGGACCATTGTATTCAATCCCTGAGTTTGTCTGCCAGCCATTATGTTATAAAATATTTAGCTTCCTTAAACCAGTAGTTCCTCTCTAGGAGGAGAGGCAGGCAATGGTCACAAGAACTTGGCTTCAACCATCTGGCTGACTGCAGTTTCCAACACAGTTAAGAGCTGTATTTTTCACTTTCATTGTTTCCATTGTTTCCAGGACTGACTAATGCAGTTACTTTTGCTCTTGTTCAGATAGGGAATATCAGTGTGCTTGGATTTGGAGTTGTAAAATTAGATATTGCTAAGTCGAATATTCATGTAATTCAAGTCTCAGTCAAACAAAAAAGTCAAGTCTCATATTTCTGAAAAAGGAGATGATTGCTTAAACTGGGGCAGTAACTAATAAAAATGTCAGTTAATGATTTATATATAACTGAGCATAATAAAAAGTTCTTTCTTATTCATACATCTAAGTGTTGTTGCATCTGTATATACAAATTTTAATCAAAGCTATTTTGTGATGGAGATGTTGAGTACGTTGTCCAACTCTGTGACCCATGGTACAGGAAAGCTGTTAAAACAAGGCTACAAAAATGGCCAGAGATCTGGAAGAACTCTCCTGTGGAAACAGTCTTGAAAGAGTTGGAGTTGTTCAGCCTGGAGAAGAGAAGGTTCTGGGGAGATGTTATTGCAGCCTTTCAATATGGACAGAGCTTATAAGAAAGATGTAGAAACAATTTTGACCAGGGTATGTAGACACAGAAGAAAATGTAACAGCTTTAAACTGAAAGAGTGTAGATTGAGGTATAAAGAAGAAATTTATGGTGAGGTTGATGGTTCTCTGGAACAGGTTGCGCAGAGGAGTTGTGGATGCCCATCACTGGAAGTATTCCAAGGTCAGGTTGAATGGGACTTTGAGCAACCTGACCTCATGAAAGGTCTTCCTACCCATGTCAGGAGAGGTGGACGAGGTGATCTTTGAAGGTCACTTTCAAACCAGATCTTTCTATGATTATCTTCAGAGACTCTTATAAAGATACTGTGGGAATTAGTAGAACAACATATGTGAGAGCTGCCAAAACTACTTGATGTTCTTTTGGGTCTAAAACCTTCCTTTTATGAAACTGTCCTATACCTATTCCTGTTTGCCCAGTGATTTTCACTGTTGCTAGCACTGCAGCATGTAATTCTTCAGAAGTAGTGTTTTTATCTCTCTCCCTCTATTTTTGTTCTTTAATGGTTGATTCTCATGTAGTCTTCTTTTATTGCATTTGATAATAAATTCTTTTATCCTTTATTGATAGGTCTGGGCCGATGCTAATGTTTCAAGGCAAATTGAAGACACTGTACTTTATGGATATTACAGTAAGTATTTTAACTCCTTTTTTTCAACTAATAGGACCTTTAAGTGAAGGCATGATGTTTTCAAAGGTCATACTGGATTATCCCTTTTTGGTTAAACATGAGTCTTATACTTGGTGCCCTTCAGAGAATATTTTTCATCTTCAAGAGCCCCTAAAAATGCAAATATACCGAAGGCCAGTTCATGGAAAGGCTAATGGCTTCTGTTATATAATCTATGGTTAATATGTCTCCTGTGTGTGTATTTAGTGGTCCCTTAAGGGAAACACATGGTTTTGCTGTAACTTTTATGGCACTTAACATATGCAGCAGTGTGAAACTTGTCTACCATGTATAAAGTTCATGCAGCCATGAGTGTAACACTTTTAAGTGTTCAAATTCAGCAACTACCCTGTTCCAAGTAACAGTTACTGTGAAGTAGCATAAAGGAGTTGGTTCTAGAGTGGTAATCCTAAACAGAACTGAAATTTTAAAAAGTGACTGAATTAAAATAACTGTTCCCCAAACTTCTACATAGTCTTAGATAGGTTTTTTAGTTGTCCTTATGAAACTTATGAGTAATTTTACTATTAATGGGTATATGTAAGGGGTAGCTATAGGAGAGTGCTTAGGACAGTTTGCGTGAAATGCTTGTCTCAGTAAATGGTGCAAACTCAGAGGTGATTGCCTGCTTTTAGTCACATTTCCTCAGACTTGAAGTGTTTTGTCCTGGAATATTATGGCTCTTTATAATAGATATTTTTAGATCAGGAGATGCTTTTAAATAATGGACGTTTGTTAAATTACAGATTAATTATTGCCTGCCAGTGATAGTGACAAATTAGAATAGGCTGTGTGCAGCATAAAAATGAATAAAGTCAAAAGTAGTAAGAAAACTTCTGTTTTCAAAAAGGAACTTTTAACACAGAGATTCTTCACTATGTAGTAGTGGAATTGATTTGTATTTCCTTTCTATTCTTTGTAGTTTGCCAAGGTCTTGTTGAATAGACCAAATATTTCACAGCTCATGAGGTGGAATAGTCTTCAAGCTCTTCTGTGAACCATTTGCTATAGATATGCAAGACTGATTGGTGAATTTCTGTAAGGTGTTTTGGGCTAGCTGAATGTTTTGGTAAATCTTGAACTAATTTTTTGGAAAAGATTTAAACTTAAGTTTGGAAAACTGCTTTTGTTTTTGACCTGTCTGGACACGTCTACTTGAAATACTGTAGGACAAATGTCTTATTTCATAGCGTATCCTCCAGATGGTGGTAGAGACTTAAAGATGGTTTTAAAAGCATTTTTCTCTTGTCTTAATTTCAGTAGGTACATTTTTTCGTAACTAGTTTTATAACTAGAGCTATGTCGAAGTGAACAATAATAGTAACTTATTTTTCAGAAGTCTCCATCAATCATACATAAAAACACAATGCCTCTCCTACATCATCTAGTCCCCTGCTGCTGTTGCCCAGCATAGTGACATAACAGCTGGGAAGGAGGAAGTTAAACAACTCTTCCATTGTAATACTATTCCTTTTTTTTTTCCTTATCTTTTTAGGAAAGTATTTGATCTTGGCTTTTTTTTTGAAACAAACAGGATGAGCAGAAGTGAAGTATCCTTTTGTACTTAAGAACATGAATACAAAAATAGTATTTTCTTGTGTCTCCTGAAAATGAAGTGATAACTGTATAGATCCTTCTTCATTCCTGTTGTATTGACAAGTTACGGTATTAATAATTGGTGCACTTAAGCCATTGTCCTTCAATCCAAGTCACTTGTAATTGTAGCAAGAATGTGGAGACTGTGGTTTAACTTATGTTTTAGAATATTGATCATTACTTTGCTACTTGTATTGCTTTTTACTGATAAAGCTGTAACTAAATATAGGAAAGCTTTTTGGTTTTTTCCATAGTTGTTAGCCCCCACAAAAAATGTCCTGTTTCTCATACCCACCTGATTTCTTGGCTAGACTGATAGTAAAGTAGAATGAGTTTGTGTTAGTGGAATGGTAAATGAGGTACCTCTCAGAGCGAAGCTTGAAATAACTGTATCTTGAAGTGGGATTTCAGTAGCCTAAAAGCTTTTCTTAGGATACCAGTCTAATAATTGATTTGAAGCCATAGTGGCTTAGTGTGTTACTACTTCTAAACCCAACTGTAATAGAACATGCCTCACAGTTCTTTAGTGATTGAACAATGATCAATGGTTGGCAAATGCTCATAAAAAGCGTGCCAGTTTGTTTGTAAGGAAAACTCTTTTCAGAAAGTTGGAAAATTGGAAACTGTCCAACGCAGTTTGCTTTGTATCACAGAGAATGTGGTTGAAACAATTGACAGTAACCTGGTGGTTCTCTGGTTCTTCCTCTAGTGAGTAAATACTGCCTGTTGGAGTCACCTTGTTGATCAGTGTCCTTTGATAAAATTTTGTGAATGGTGAAAGGATATTTTTGGTAGAGTGTTTCTTTGTTGTGAGATAGATGGAGGTCTTGACCTGCATGTGTTAGGTGACTCCCAATGACAATGTGGCAAGGACTGTGTGCTGAATTTTATGGAATCTGTGTTTCTTTGAGGTTTATGCTAAACTTTAGATTTTCCATTTCCTTTTTAATTCAGCAATAGTATAGTGATTCCTAGGTTAAAGTTTTTGAGTAAGAATTTATCCAAAAGGGTAAGTGGTATTACTTGGATGATTTTTATGTGGAGTTTTCTTCTGCTTACCGGAAGTGTTTGATAAGTCATTGACATTGTCTCACTGACACAAGAATTTGGGCTTCTAGGAATTAAGTGCAAGTCAAATGTTGACTTCATGTTTTCGTGGTCTGGTTCTAGGCGAAGCCATTTTATGTACTATGAGAGATCCATAGCTGTACTTGACAAATACTGTGGACTTACATCTACAGAAACACTCTCCTAGTGAATGTAATTTTTCTGGAAGCAATGTACTAGAACATAAATTGAAACTCTGTCGGCACTGAAATTTACTGTGGTGAGCTGATTCAAACAAGTGTCTGACTTGAATTTCGCTACTGTTTTGTATTCCTTAACTTCCACTTGGGAATATAACAGATTTCTTCTTCCAGTCTTGAAGACAACTTACTTTAAAATATTTTTCATGGGTTGTAAGAATAATATATTTGGGAAGAGAGACTGATCATAAGTTTCTTGAAGTAGCTTGTGACTTTTCAACAGGAAAAGTGAGGGAGCATATAACAAATTGTTGTTTTAAGCAACTTAGTAATTTTGATGTTATGTAATGCACTGGTATATGATACCATCTGGAAAAGCAAGTTTTGTGTCACGTAAAAGACTTCTGATCATATAATACTCTTAAGCCTCCTGTAGTCTCCTGAAAGGATTTGAGTGAATATTGATCTTGGATCTCAGCTTGAAACCTTTTCAGTTGTTCTAGGAAAAAAAAAACCCAACAAGTCAAAACATAATGAAGAGACCATTACTATTATTATGTGAAGACTACTATGAGGTGTAACTTTCTCATACCTAAGGTGTCTTTGTATTGATATGGTGCAAATCAGCAGAAGGAATAACTTGAGGTAAGAGTTGTCTCTAAGGAACAGCTTTACAACGGACAGATCTTACCGAAGGAGTTCTGGCTGAAGATTCCTTAGACTGGCAGGAAACACTGTCATAGTGGCCCTATAGTGAAGCATTCTTCCAGTGGTGGTGCTTCAAGCTTCTGATACAACCCAGAAAAATGTTTTGAAAAAAAAGTTAAACCTCTGAACTAGAGCAAACAGCAGTCCCTGAAAGCCGAGACAATGTTATGCCACAAGGTCACAGGGGAGTTAGGGGGAAGGGAATATCTTTGTCACTCTGTTTACTGGCTGTTTGCTGCTGCTAGACCTTTGCTTTTGAAGGTTAGCTTTTCAGGGAATAAACAGCCCTTTTATTGGGTAGGGCAGCAGGCAATTGGAGGCTTGCCCTCAGGTAACTAAGTTGTATGGGCTCATGAAAGGTGCTGCATTTCCTTTGTTTTAAGTTCTGAAAATTAAAACTCAAAATCTAGATGATCAAATTTCTGTCTTTTTCATAGGATCTTGGGTAAATCTGTTAATGTTACATAGAAACATAGAATATCCTGAGTTGGAAAGAACCTATCAGGATCCTTGAGTCCAAATCCTAGCCCTGTGCAGGACACCCAAAGTCACACCATGTACCTGAGAGAATTGTCCTGAGAATGCTTCTTGAATTCTGTCAGGCTGGTGCTATGACCACTTCCCTGGGGAGCCTTTTCCAGTGCCTAGCCACCCCTCTGGGTGAATAACCTTTTTCTGATATCCAACCTAAACCTACCCTGACCCAAATTCACGCCATTCCCTTGGGTCCTGTCACTGTCACCACAGAGAAGAGATCAGTGCCTGCCCCTCCTCTTCCCCTCACAAGGAAGTTGTAACTGCACTGAGGTCTCCCCTCAGTCTGCTCTTCTTCAAGAGACCCAGTGACTTCAGCCACTCCTCATCTGGCTTCTAAAGTATAATAGAATCATATATAATACAATCTTTTATATATATGTATATACGTACATATATACTATGTATGTATACAAGTATAATACAATTTTTTGCTTCAACCATGTGAGTTATAAATCTAATTTTCAATTTTAACTAAAAATCCTCACAGGCAGTGTAAAGCCAACTGATATATAAACAAAAAGGTCTCCCTTGGAATGATTTTGCTTGGGAAAGCCAAATCCAAAGCTGCCTTATTTTTGGTGCTGGTCCTGTAAAATTACTATGGCAACCAAATTTTTCAACAGAGCAAATTGCAGAGCTTTTGCAATTGTAAGTGTAGATTGGAGTTTATACTGCTGCATGTTTATAATACTGCTTGCAATACTCAAAGATCTGTTTATGATTCTCTCGGAGTTTAGTGGCAACAGATAACATATTTAAAAGTTGGATCTTGCAGATTTTTTTCAACCTGAATGATTCTGTGTAAATAGACTTACCCATGCAGTTCATAGATAGTCTCTTTAATCAATGTATTTCTTCTTTTATCGCCTTGGAAGAAACATGGATCACAGTCCCATTATGTAATGAACTAAGGGCATAACTCATCAGCAAGGTATGCTGAATTCAGTGTAGTATAATGTGGAAGTGAGTATTTTTCTGTGGTTGTGGTGATCTCTATGGGCTGATTATTCTGATCTTGGACTAATGGTGCATGTAACTTGCCTAATTTACTGGCCTGTTATGGAATGGATTTAGGACTCCTGTAAAAAAAGAGATTATAGATTAGAGAGGCTTGATTTCTGAAAGCATTCACAATATTGAAGTAGTATGACTACTGCTCTAGAATGTCTAGGAAGGCTTTCTTTTAGAGTTAGAAGTTTCAAGATGTTTTACAGCCCTGAATGTTATGCTCTTGGCAAATGTGAGTTTGTGAACTGAGAACTTGTTATACTTCTTGCATTGCAATACTAACTCAGCACTCTAAACAGGAGATACCTTTAACACTTTTAAATATTTTTCCAAAGAATGAATTCTATTTAGATATAATTACTGATTCACATTTAGATGCTAGGTGTTGATACTTTATCTGGCTTCTAGACAAACTTGAGGAAAAAATGCTACAGTAGATTTCTTTGGAGCACATGGACACTAATTGTAAGGAGTGCACTAAGATAAGAGGTCACGAACTTTAGTTGGGAATGAATGTATTCCTGGAAAGGTGTTAATTATTTATATATGTATATATTTTTATATGGAAAGGTGTTAATTAGTCATGCAAATGAGGCAAAGATGAAAAATAGCCAAAGATTTCAGGACTTAGGTGGTCCTGAGTGCTTTTACTTACTCCTTCAAAGGTGTGATTTTGTGCTGTCTCAAGGTGTCGTGGTTGTGTAACACTGCTGATATTTTGAAGGCTTAGTAAACTATTCTAGGATACTTTTCTTATGGGGTGTAAATACTGTAACATACTACTTTGCAGTTTTTAGTTTCCTAATGGACTTCGTAGTATAAGATAATATGAAGTATTAAAAGATTTTCCTAGTAAACCTTGTTCTAAAGCATATTTGACTTACAATACAGAGAGCTGAAGATGTAAACTTGAAATTCTGTACCTGAAATTGGTCTTTTGTCTTCATAACACTGGCTGATCAGTCCAGTTGACTTTGACCAGCTCTCTTAATGTCTTCAAAACTTGACAGTATTTGAAAAGATGTGTGTTAAACCTTTCACTTTCTTATGATCACCTGTGCATCAAAGTGACATGACAGTAGGACTGTTTTGGCTTAGTGGCTACTAAATTAAATATTTGTTGCCATCTCCAATTAGTCCTTCCTCTAAAAATGGAGTGTGAAGTAATGATAATATATTATTACAGCTTGTTTTGTTTTGTGAATTGAGGTCATCAGTAATGACCGTGTCGTTCATCCGTAATGTACTTACATTGATAGTAGAATCTGGTATTGATTTCAGTGGTCAAAACAGCTTTAAATTCGTTTCATTTTATATAAGTTTTTTTGAACAACCTGTTATTGGGTGACTTAGCGTGCTTTTATTCACTATGCTTTAAGCTAGTGTGCTAGTATTGTATATCATCTGCTTACAGTTGATTACTTTTAGTCTTTTGTTATTACTGAATTAAAGATGGATCTGAAATTCTTAGTCTGAAGGGGTTAACTTTATCAAGTCCTTTGGAGTTCACAAAACGGTAATAGTTTGTATGCTGCCTCGTGAATTTTAGTAACTTTTTAATGCTTGAAATTAAGAGCTAGAATGAGAGGAAATTAATGTTTTACTCTTTCCTTTGAATTACTAGGCAGTAAACAAAGCGCCAATGTAACTGTCTCTCAATTAAATTCTTCCTCCTAGCTCTGTACTCGATCATTCTGTTCTGCGTCTTTCTGTGGATTCCCTTTGTCTATTTCTATTATGAGGAGAAGGAAGAAGACGACAGCAACACATGCTCAGTAAGTTTACTCTAGCAAATGCACCAGGCAGTGAAAAGGCAAATGAATATAGCCAAAAAATGAAAGCGAGACAGAACGATTTTTTTTTTAGCTTAGAAACTATATTAGCGTTGTAGTATTTGCCTACTACTGTAGTTCCATAAAAATCCTGGAGCAGCTCTTAGTAAGACATAGTCTGACATTGTCTAATCTAAGCACTGTGGTCTTGCATGAAATGAAACTTTAGTGAGAAAAGTAATTAATGTCTGTATTTTCATGAATTCTTTAACCTTTCTAGCAATTCTTTTGAGCAGTATTTCATACACAGAAAGTTAAAATTTCTTATCTGAGACTTCTCTTAGAATAGAAAACATATATAGTGACAGCTTTTAAAGCAGAGAATAGGAAGATTGTTCTGATTCTGAAATAGGGACTCAAATTTAGTGTTTTTCTACTGTAGTGTTTGCATTTTTCCTTAAAGTAGGCAGTAATAATTCACCTGAAGCTAACACATTTACTTTTGTAATGCACTGACTTGAGACCTCCCCGGGAATACAGTAAATGCATGCCAGGAGGGTACATTTTCATTTCAAATGAAAATACTTTTCTAAAGAATCTTCTAATCAAATAATCATGATTGCTTTCCCTTCTGCTTAGTAATAACCTGTGGGTGGCTGGGGATCTCTGTTGGTCAGACCCGAGATGCCGCGACTCCCCCGGGGAAGGATCCTGCAAGGGGCTGTCTTCCAGGGGTCTCCTGTGGTCCTCTGGCTGCCTGGGGATCCTCTGCAAGGAAATGCCTGCTGCAGCAGGCTATCAGCTCTTAGTAGTGATTCAGCCAGTGAGTGATTTCAGCTCTGCCTTGCAAGGAGACCCCAGGCTGACCCAGGGAGAGAGAGATGAGGAAATCTCGTGTAGCAGTTCCGCAGGGTGCAGCTTTATTGTCCAGCTCCCTACAAAGGGGAGGTCAGGGACGAAGCTCCCCCTGAGGGTCTGAGGATACAGGGGTATATATGGGGAAAAGCAGGTTGTGTCAGAGGGGAGAAGCTAATAGGCTACAAAGTATCTACACAGGTCCCCCAGAGCATCATGAGTCTGATGTGGTCTCACCCTCACCAAAGGGTCTTGCTTCTTCCAAGGGGATCTTTACAGGGAAGCTATGTGATATGCTTATCTCAGGGGGCCTCTCTCCAGGCGAGAGGCCTGGTGAGTTTGTCTCCCTCCACTGTAACCTTAACATAAGAAGACTTTTAATAATAGCCATAATATAAAGTATTAGTAATGAGTATTTTCTTTGAGTGTATTTGCATTGAATATATCCAGGCTTCTAGCCACAGCTGCTCAAATGTATAGCTTATTATATATATGATGTATAGCATAATTCCATGTCATTGTTCATAGTTCTCAAGCTATAAGACTCTTCAAGAATGTGTATTTATGACTTATGTATAAAACTACCCATGCTTTTTGTGGAGTTTTTTTGTAGAATACCTATTATGCTAATTATCCCTTTTCATAGTTTGCACAAATCTCTTTATATTCATTTCATATAAATGTATTAACTTTCTCTTTAATATACAGCAGGTTAAAACGGCACTCAAATACACTCTGGGATTCATCATGATTTGTGCAGTTCTTCTCTTAATTGGGTAAGTATTTGTATTGAGCACTGTTCTATGCAAGATTTATTTATCAGAGTTCTGTTCTGTGCTTCTAGGAAGTAAATTATGATACACTCAATCTGTATAATCAACATTAGCTTAATCACTAATAGGGCTTAAGTATCATGACAATTAGGTACCTGAAAAGTAAGATAAAATGTTTTTCTTAATTGTGGAGGTACATGTGCTTCCAGGTTGACTGAATGTGCAATGTGAATTAATATCAAGGGCATGGTGGCTGTGACACAACTACATTAATGCTTCAGTGCACAACAGGGAGTAAAAACTTGTCCTTATCCCAGTTCATCAAATAGTTTTTTGCCTTTCTCCAATGCTTTTTCGTGAAGTGGGCATTGCAAAACAGCTTTTTAGGAAAATGATTAGATGTTATGTGCTTATACTTTCCTAAATGGAAGTGCTGTCTGAAGGATGTAAGTGTAATGTAGGGTTATACTTGATTTAATTGTGCTGTGTATGATAAAGGTTTTGCTGGCATTTGTTTAAAAGGCAAATATTACTGAAATGAATAACCTGTTTACAGCAAGTGCTGTTGTTCTGAAACTCCAAGTAGTAGCAGAAAATTGATTTCAGATCACCATTAAGCATGACATGAACACCAATAGTGAATGTTTCTAATGTCTGCTGTCATAAGCTTTTTAGCATTTTGACTGCAGCAATAAAGTTGGTAAAAATTGCAAAATGTGTGCTAAAATGATCCATATCAAAGTACTGGAGTGTGAAGTAGAAACTAGAGTGAAATTAGTGCTTCCTGTTGTATACCATCTTATTGGAATATTGTTTTCGTTTTGATAAAAGTTAAAGGTACATTTCTATCAAGTTTCTTGTCCTTTTATTTGCTTGTAAGCGATTGAAGGGGTTTGTTACCTTAATCATGGTATAGAAATACTACTAAAATTTCTGGCAAAAGCTGTTTCTGGCAGTTCACATCATAGGTATAGATAGACGTATTGTGTAATATATGCAGTTGAGAAATTTTGGTAGTGTCTCTAGGTGAATGCTCAGTAACTGTGAGCATATTTGTTCCTCTCTCCCAGTAGTATAGAATTTGGTTCCTGACTTCCTAATTGTCCTCTGTGTTGTTAGGGTTATTCTTCAAAAAGTCTTTACAACTTGTAAATTGCAGTGGCTTAGACCTCCCATTTTGATACTTTGCCATATGACAGTGAGATTGACTTGCAAACCGGAGAGCTTGGTAGTTGTCCACTTGCCCTTGGACTAAGTCACTGAACAATGTTTCCCCAGGGGTATAGACTTGAAACCCATTGATAAACAGCAGGAGTTTCTAATTGGAATGATTTCACGTGCTAGTATCCACGTGACGTTACTTTCACACTTTTATGGTGGTAATAATTAAATAGTAGCATCATCTTAATGCCTCAGAATAAAGCATCCTTGCTACCTAAGCTGCTGCTACAAAAAAAGGTAGTTCTTGTATTTCCCCTTTAAGTGAGACTGCAAGACTCCCTTCAAGGGGAAAAGGCTCAGTTTTAGAGGCAACTGAGGTGACTGTGCTGAGGAAAAATGTGAGCTCTATTTCTAGTAGAGTTATATATGTACTAAGTAACATGTGCCTCAGTGTTTATGTATATGCTTTTTCTGAAGAAGTTATCTGTGTTAAGAGTTAGTCAGCTGTTTCCATAGCAAGGGCAGGGAGTGGCCACAGAAGTCCAGTGTGACAGGAAAGGCATGAAAATGTTGGAGCTGAAGCTTCTATGAGTGGTTTGACTGGATGAGGTAGTGAAGACTAGTCTTGCAGTAGCAGGGGATTCTCTCACTGGTGGTTGGGATCAGAGCAATGTTAAAATAGACTGGAATTTTATGTACTGGGTTTGACTCTCGGTAGCTAGGCTTCATAGACTAGAATACTCCTGCACACAGGTTACAAGAGTGAAAGGGGTTGGAATATTTCCTGTTAAGTGCTTGACAAATAGTCTTTTTTCTTGTGCTTACATGACTAGTGTCTCCTAGCCAAGACAAGAACAAGCCTTTGTTCTGATGGGTTTAGCAAGTAGTTTGTATGATTATAACAGGTCAACAAATACCTTTAAAGACCTACATAAGAGGGTTTTGCTGCTTCCCTGGTCAGTCCTCAAATCAATTATAAAAGCTGTGTTCAGCTCAAAGTTTGAATGTCTTATTCTTACCAGGATGTTGACCTTGCTCCGCTAGAGATCTTTGTGACTGTTTTGGGAAACAAATCTGTTTTGTACTGCATGATTGTGGGGTTTTTTTCTGACTTAATAACACGGCTCAACATCAGCAGGATGTTATTGTCCAAACTGTTATCAGGAGTAGTGTTTGTACCTCTTGCTTTACTTGTCTGTTACAAAACAGTTGTCTGGCAAAAATGTACATATCTGTAACACTTAAATCCTCTGTACACACATAACTTGACACAGAGTACCATTAAAAGCCAAGTGTAGGGCAAATTTATACTAGGATACGCAGAACTAGTTTTTACTTGTCATACTTTTCCCTTCCTGTAAGTTACCTGCTTTCCTTGTACTTTCTGTAAATGTCATGTGCTTGTTAAGGGGCTTGAGATACTGCAATCTATGTTAAGGTACCCTTAAGCAGTCTAGTATGAAACAAAATGTTTGTTTTTGAGGCTAATGAATGTTTGGTTCCAAAATGAATGCTTTCCTGACTGTCAGTGTTTAGAATTAAACTGGTTACCTTAAATTTTCTAGAGCCATTAGCTCTTAAAAATATATGAATATGTCTAATTATCCTATAAATAGTTATGCAAATTATATCACAGCAGAACTCACTTAAGGAAATGAGTTTAAATCCAGTGTGTTGGAAAATAATTTCCTAAGCGTGACAGTTAATGACTCTTCGATTTAATGATCAAACTTTACCCATCTACACTTGTGTATTAGCCCTGCCAAGAGTGAATAGTTTTAAACTACTTGTCTTGCCTTTACTTTCCTTGTTCTTCAGCCTAGATATTGATCTAGATTTTAATCATAATTTACCCAGGATGTGTTTTGAACAGCATAGCAATTTGCTTCTATTCTTAAAATTGCCACAGTTAATAACTTGATTTGTGTTCAGAACTCCAAGTATCAGACATCACAGCTAAGCTGTTTTGTTTGCTTGCACTACCTGAATTTATAACTCATGTATTCCTTTCTGGGGCCTTTGGTGCATGGAACTTGAGCAGGAGCAGAATAAGATGTCCATCTCCTTCAGTCAAGGTTTGTCGGAGTGCTAATTGAAGAGTATCATGTATACAGTGGATCCTGCTTTGATTAGTGTCCTTTGACATACTGGTTGTAGGTAGTTTCAGTAACAACAACAAAAAAGAATCCTATTGTTGTCAGGGCGAAAAAAGCAAGCAAGTTATAAATATCCTAAAATGTTTTTCCATCTTGTTAGTTCCCTCTGTGTGGTCCACAAATAGCAAATCCATAGTGGTGCTAAAATAAAAAGGATTTGAGCTCACTTCCATTCTCAGAGTCTCCTATTTTAACCATTTTTAGTGAATAAACCTGCAGTTATTTCTTTCTATCATTTGTAAGTAGAAAGTTGCCTAAGTTCGTTTTAATAGCTGTCTTAATTTTGTCTGGATGCTGTTTTACGGAAAGAATTACTACCAGAGGCAGATAGAAGAACTAAATCTAAAGTCAACAAACATGTGTCGACTTAAGCAAATACTAGCCCTTAATCTGCCTCCTGCACAGTCAAGAAGCTTTTGTAGAAATTAAAATCTTGACTTTTAAAATGTCAACTTTTTTTTTTTTTTGCAGAATATCAGTTTGGTTTTGATGTGATGATTGTGTGTGCACACAGTTGGTGTAGCCTAACCTTTGAAACAAAAGCATGTATTTTGTACTTAAAGTTTGAGACTGCTCCTGGAATATACATATTTGTTTGTGACTTGAAGCAGGGATCTAATTATGTAGTCTTTATCATACAAGTCCAAATGATACTTGTGAACGTTCTTTATGGACTTAGGTTTGAACATTCTTTATGGACTTCATTCTTGTATTCTTTGCCTGAAGTGTTTCCCTTCAAATCTGTCTTCCTTGTGACTTGTAGACATTCTGTTTCATGTCTCAAAGCTATGGTTTCAGTGGTTTTCTGGTACTGTTTTTCCAGCTGTATGTAAACCCATCATTTTTGTCTGTAGAGGTGCTGAAGAGTTACTCTCATTAGTTGACTTTAGATGGTGAGCCTGACAACAGGAAGCTTTCAGCTAGGGGACTGTTTTACCTGACCTTGTTCTCTGAGCATTCTTTGCTAGTCTGCTTTTTGGAGAACAGAAATACTTAATGAACTTCTCTGCAGCTCAGTTCTCTGGGCCAGCTACAGAACAAAAAATGGAAGAAGCAGATGTATTATTTTAGCTGTAATAATGGAAAATAAATGTGCCCCTTTGTATTTTAATGTGTGTTCTAGAAATCATTAATTATTTTATTTTTGCTTTCAGAAGTGTATATTTATAAGAGAATTTGTCTCAATTGATGCTTAAAGTTTGTTTGCTCCTCTGCCTATGAATCAAATCAGGATAGTAAATCATATTAATGTATTTTAATGATACTTGAGTGTAGGGCTCTTACCCCTTTTAGGACTGGTAAATAGAAAATCACTTGTTCATTGACCTCAGACCTGACTCTATACACATGTATATGTACTCTGCTGATCTAAATGCAGCATTTGAGGAGAATGTGAATAAAGTGAAACATTACCTTTTCTTCAGGAATTAATGGATTTCTATTTTCTTAATTTGGAAGTAGAATTCTTTTTATATTTGACTAGGGTAAGAAAGATTTTTTTTTTTTCTGTATTACAGTGCTTTTGTTCCTTTGGATATTCCCAACAAGAAGAATTCCACAGAGTGGGAGAAGGTGAAGCTCCTTTTTGAAGAATTTGGAAGTAGTCGTAAGTTTGAGATTTGTTCTGTGTTGTGACTCTAACTTTTGTCACTTGTTCATTGACTGAACAAGATAATTAATTTCCTTGGTGGTAGCTTTCGAACTTTAACTGCTTACCTACAATAAGTCTTTGCAATAAGAGTGTTCTTCTTGTTTAGAGAAAAAAAAAAGAACTATTTTGAAAGCAGACACTGCCTGAAAGCATCTCCTCTCTGTACTTTAAATACAGTCCCCATTTGACAGCAAGGACTCCAGTGTTGTGTCCTCTGATATTTATGTTGGGGAGAGGAGGGTACTCTCTTCCATAGTCTTCACTTAATTCTTAAATGCTGCTTTGGTGCTGAAGTTCACTGACTTTTAGGGCGTGATGTGTATATGTTGTGTGTTGGTCTTCAATAATTTGCCTGATGAAACACAGTACTGCTGCTCGCTGTAAGGATGAGATAAGTGAGTGGTTTTGTCTATTTAGGCAGGAAAGTCCTGTAGGTGCTACAACTTCTTCCCTTTGTTCTCCAGTACTGACCTCTTCTAAAATTGTTGTTTGCATTTGTTATACTTTACACTAGGGCTGTGAAGAACTGTTGTGAAGACCAAACTCCATAAAATAGTGTTTAACACTTAGGTGTTGGAGTTCTTATGCTTAGCCAGGATATGTTTTCAGGGTAAAGGTGTGAAGGAAGTGTTTTATGGGGGAGCTAAGACAGACTTGATGTCACTTTCAAATGTATTCAAGAAAGGGTAAATAAAAATTGTCTAACATTCATCCCGATGCATAAGTACTCCATTATTTTGTGTTTCATTTTTGATATACATCAGAGTGTTGACTTCTGTGTGAATATTTTAGGATATAATCATACAAGCCTTCATCAAGTCATATTCTGCGTTATTCTAGGAATTTTGTACTGACTAAATGTTCCCTTCAGTGACATTCACCAAACATTGACAGAGCTGGCTAATCTCTTCAGGGCCTACCAACTTTATATGTACAGTTTGCTTAATCTCATCCTCTTGTTTCCTGAAGTCTTGTCTTGCTAGTAAAAGACTGAGGCAAAGAAGGCATTTGGTACCTCAGACTTGTCATGGAAAAGTCCTGTCTCACCAGGGTCTCTCACCCCTGCCCCACTCAGCAACAGGTCCCTATTTTGCCTCTTCCTCTTGCCACTTAAATACTCAAAGCCCTTCTTGTTTGCTTTGACATCCTTGCAGAGTCTTTCATCGTAATATGCTCTGTGCTGTAATCTCTGTTTGTAAGCATAGGAGATGGGGAGGACTCAATCCATAGCTTATTGAATGTTTTGATTGTCTGCTTCTTGGTGTTTCTCTTGCTTTGCAAAGATTATAGCATAGGAAAAAATGCTTCTTAAACTGTTTATACAGGTTGCCATAGAAACTGAGCTGAGATGTAAGCTAATTTTTCCAGGCAACCTTGATATGTCCATAACAAAAGTATTTGGCTCTGTCTTTGCTATGAAATACAGTATAGCCAATGTTTACTTTTAGGAAAGTAAAATGATTAAGATGCTGGGTTGGGATGTGAAAGTCTGATTTTGTTTTCTCACTATTCTCTTCTGAGTTGTAATTTCATAGGATAATTCAGATTGAAGAGACTTTAGGTCATCTAGTCAGATCTGCACCAAGAAGGAAGCTGTAAGGTCAGACTTGGTTGCTCAGGGTGATGTCTTAGGTTTTAACTTTTATATTTTCTCAAATCCTATACTGCTAGTGTAACTCTGAAGTTTCCTGTAGCTTCTTAAGTACCTCTCTCCTGCTAAGATAGACATAACAAAGCCTCTCTAGCTTGCTCTCCAAGGACACCTAGACCGTCCCAGGCTCAAAAAGTGTAAACCATCATCTTGGAGAGCGGGGGGGGAAAGCTTGGGGAACTTACATCATTAGCTAAAGTTTTAATTGGCAAATTCATGCTGATGTGCAAATGGACCAAACCTATAAAAGTGTGAAGAACTCGTGACTTGTCATCCAACTTGGGATCCACTGAGGCAGGAGCCTCCAGACCCCCAGGGTGTACCTCTGAAGGTCTTTCAAATAAATACCTCCTTTATTTCCTTACTCCTGTCTAGTCTCTATTTTTAGGTAGCCATTTAAGGCATCAAGGTGATGCCTTAGGTTTTAGCTTTTATATTTTTCAAATCCTGTACTGCTAGTGTAGCTCTGAAGTTTTCTGCAGCTTGTTAAGTGCTGTTCTCTGTGCTAAGATGGACATAACAAACCTCTGTAACTTGCTCGCCAAGGATACCCAGAACAAGAACTGTAAACCATCGTCTTGGGAAGAGGGGGCAAACTTGGGGGAAATCACATCATTGGCTGGGTTCTGATTGGTTAATTTATGTTGATATTAAAGTGTGAAGAACTCGTGACCTGTTGTCCATTTTGGGATCCACTGAAGCAGGACCTTCTGGAGTCCGAAGTGTGCATCTGAAGGCCTTTCAAATAAAATACCACCTTTTTTCCTTTACTCCTGTCTAGTCTCTGTTTCTAGGTAGCCAGATAAGGCATCAAAGGGCTTTATCAGCTAGCTCTTGAAAACCCCTAAAGTTTGGAGACTCAGCTCATTGCAAAAAAATCTCTCCTCTTACCTATTGTGGGTATATATACCCACAATATCTATCCTGTCACCCATTGTCTCACACGTGACAGCTATGGGGCTGCACCTCTTTTGTTAAGCAGTCAGGCCATCTTGGGTGTCTTCAAATGCCTCTGTTCCAGGCCGAACAAGCCTCAGCTTCTCTGCACAGCACATGCTCCAGCTTCTGACCAACTTAGTTCTCCCCGTAACTTGCTCAGATTTATCAGCCTTACCTGTAGCAGTGGCCTCAAAACTGGTTGCAGTATTCCCTGTATGGTCCCTTCCTTTAATAGATGGGCATGCTGCTGTTGATACAGCCTGGGATGCCATGGGACTTCCATGCTGGCAGGGCATGCTGCTGGCTCATCTTCAGATGGCTGTCTCCCAAGACCCCCACAAAGGGGGGGCCTTGTGTTTTTAGCTACTCTACAGACAGCAAACTCTGCAAAAGGTTCTTCTGTCTTCCAGATGCTGGATAAATAGGGACAAAATGCTTGCCTGTTGTCTTTGCTTGTACCTGTTGTCCTGTTTTTGTTCCTTTTTCCTTTGTCTGTCTGCAGTGGCCCAAGAAATAAAAAGATCTTGATACGCAGAAAAAACATCCAATCATCACTTGGTAGTTGGTAGTGGGATTATGAAAGGAGTGCAAACTCATCCACTGAGGCAAAGCCTGATAATATACTTCTGGTATACAATTATCAATTTTTCAGCCAGTTAGTTTCTTAATGTTGAAGAAATTGAGCATAGTTCAGACTTTTAAAATGGATATTTAATGTTGGTTTCAAATACTTGTACAGGAGGATCATCAAATACAGTGTGTGAGTACATTGTGTGATATGTTACGAATAGGGGTCATGCATATTGGCTTTTTTTCCCCCTAAACTTCAGAAAAAAGTCAAATTTTCACAGCTACGGATGGTAGGTTTATTTTTGTGGGGTTTTTTGTTTGTTTGGGTTTTTTTATAAGTTTTAAACATAGCTGTAGTATTTAAAACACTGGAACATATTGCTTTTAGCTCTGGGGAAGTTTGATATTATCTGGGAAAAAGAGTAAAGGAGAGATTTGACCTGTGAAGTTGAATTTGATTGTGCTATTCTATTAGTTTTTGGTGGTTTTGGAAGGAGGCCTGTAGGGTTGGGCAGAAGAGGGGTGCAGCTCCTCATAGAGGATAGTTATGATTTCTCAGTTTGCAACTGCTTGGAGCTGTGTTCAGGAAATAAGAATGGAAACTAGCTAATTAATGGCAACAGGCTGTAATTCTGTGTGAGCAGGAATAAAAGTTACTGCACACTAAATTCTTGAATTAACTAGAGGGGATGATATGGGGGAGAACAGTAAACTCTAGTTTGGTTATGACTGAGCACAAACATGGAATTGATTGCTGAAGGTTAATGTCTGTAATAGTTACTATAAGTTTCCGTGTTACTGTGTAATCAAAACCACTTGTGATGTCTTGCATGGTAAGGTTACTAAGAGCCCTGTTCTGAAGAATTATGCAGGAGCTTTTAGGGAGTTAAATGCCTTTTTTTATTTGGTCACTCTTGTCTTCTACTATCTCTTTTAATTACTAGAGTTATAAGGCTGCAGTAAGTCTATAGTCACCTGAACTTTTTCCAGTTTGTTGGGCTGTATATACATTGGGTGAAGCTGAGGCTTTTTTTGGCTGGTTGAAGGATCCATGCTAGTCTGATTCTGGATAATGCTTTTAGTAGTAGAAATCAGGTGATAGCAAACAAATCTAAGATGAACCATGCAGAATGCACATGAAAGTTGTACAAGTTACCACAGCACTCTGGGGAGGCCAGAAGTAAGTCCTAAAGAGGCATTAGACAGCTGCGGGAGAAGTTCATTAGTGGCTATTCAACCATTTGGGTGAATGCAACTTCTGGAGCTTGTAACAAAGACAAGAGTCTGTCCTGGACCCTGCAATTTGGGATAAAGATCTGCTGTGGTCAAAAAGCTCTTCTAGGTAGATTTTTTGTCAGAGTTATGACTGGTAACTGTGTCTTTTTCTTCTTTCTCATGAACTTAAATATCCCCCGAAAACTAATTTAGGAAGAAGTGTTCTTATACATCTACTGTAAGTATTTTCAACAGGATTTTTTCTTTTTTTTTGCAGATGGCTTGACTGCACTTTCATTTTCCATTAGTTCCTTGACTGTGATTGGAATGTTGGCAGCTATCACTTACACAGTAAGTTGTTATGCAAGTTTTTCAGATTTTTACCTTCATGATACTTGCAGTTATCACTGGCTGTACCTGTGTGGAAAACTCATCATCCTAAAAATAATCAGCAGTGCCTTTTGGTCTGACTTTTCATGGTTTGAAGCATTCATTCTAAGTTCTAACTTTTTGCTGCAAGCTTAAGGACCGCTGTTTTAGTACTGAGCACAGATCAGACTTAATTTTGATGTGTTTATGCAAGGGGATGTTACTTTACTTATGACTTGGAACACAATCCTAAGTACTTCTCTTGCTCTTCAACCTTTATTTCTCCACACTGATGTAGAGAATTAAATGGTTTTTTTTTTTAATTTGTTGAACTGTGGCATAACCTAGAGTTGTTATGGAGCTAAACTACTGCAGTTCTTTCTGTAACTTAGAGGGATTTGGAAGGGTTCATTCTGTAACCAATTGTAAACTGTATGATTAAAGCTATGTTAGTTCAACTGCTTGACCTTGCTTTTATGTACAAAGAAAAGGAACTGTTTTAACTTACCAGCTTTGGCCAACGTTTAATGTTTATGTGGTCATTTGCTTTTCCAATCTGTTCTGTTTCTTCCTTCAGTGAATAATCAGCGTGTTTGTAATGGTACATGTTTCAATATGTCATCAAGGTAAAATTTTGCAACAAAGAAGAAGCTTTAAAGCTTAAGATAACTGACTGATAACAGACAAAGCTTTAAAGTTTCTCAGAAATTATTATTTTTCAGATAGGTTTTAATCTTAAGGTTCATGTCCTTGGTAATATGTTTTCTTCCATTGCAGGGTGGCTCTATCATAAAGTTGTTTCCATGTAGCTTTGGTGGTGAATTCTAAGTGCCTTTGTAGCAATAGCTCATGCAGAAAATTATTTTGAAACATTGTTACCCAAGGAGATGTTCTGTTTCAGACAAACTGTAGATGTATACAAGTCTAACAAGGATTTAAGAGAGAGAGAAGGGGGTAAGGTACTTAGTAGATGCTACCTTTAGGTTTTTAAATGAGTAACAAGTATAGCTAATGATTTTCCATCTCTCCAGCTGGTGTAAGTTACAGCAGAATTATGGAAGACAGTTCAGGACAGGTTCTCAGATGTGTCAGAACCCCGACAGCTCGATGGCCATCAGGGTCTGTGCAGTTGGTAGGAGAGCAATTGGGTGGATCAGCTAGTGGGTGTCTTAGGTGGGCTGAATTGCTCTCAGTCCCATTAACTAAGTGCTTTAACCTGACCCAGGTGATAAATTTTATTACTTTAAGCCTTTTCTTAAAGTGACATGGGTCATTAAATTATTCAGGCTACCTTGCTGGCATTTGGATCATGTGATGGTCAGAAAAGATCTAGACCTCCATTTAGCCTGTAATAGCGTGTCATGTTTTAATTTGTTTCTCTTCATTATAGAAGAAAAGATTAATTTCTTGTTCAACTACATTACATTGCTGAAGAGCTCCTATAGTGTTATTTTAGTCTCCATGAGACTAACATTAAGAACAAACTCATTAGCTGGGAGAATATCATCATCATATAAAAACCAAGCATGGTTTTTATAACTGTTAGCAAACATCTAAAATATGAGATAGTGAAAATAAAACAACTTTATTCCTGACTGAAATGTAAACAATTTACAACAAAACCCTAGCAGATGTGGTGCTTTGTGATATGGTTTAGTGGACATGGTGATATTTGGTCAGAAGTTGGGCTTGATAATCTTGGAGGTCTTTTCCAACCTTAGTGATTTTGTGAGTCTTAGAATTTTTTCAATTTACTGCTCATTTTTCCTACTTCTAATGTTATTGCCTGTTCATTTTTGATGAATTGGTTGTAGGCACCATTCAGCTGAGTATCACAATATGCTTCTGTCCTAAACACTAGCTGAACCTGGAAATCCATAGTCAATAATTTCAGTGTTGACTTTGACTTGTTTTCTCGGATGAAGATAATACCTAATCTTCAATGTTGTTGCTTTAGTGTCAACATATTTACAACTTGCACAAATACTGAGTGATAAATGAGGTGAAACATCAAGCACAAGAAATAACTCTTGTCTGAATGCCTTAATTACTAAGATTTTTGGGCTAATTTGTTGCTTTGTAAACTTCAACTGAGCTGTCTTTGCAAATGCCTGGAGTGTGACATTGATTTCCTTTATTTTTAACTGCTGTATTTCATCCTTCTGGAACTATCTGTCCTGTTTTACAGTAGGTGTTAAGGAAGAGTGGGAGAAATGAAGGAGCTATTTTACAGAAGTTTTGGGAATGAGCTCACACGGGAGTGGGTTGTTATCTACCTCTGATGTGAGTTTTTTGTCATTGTTTGCAGGCAGTAGAATCTTATGCTGAAACTGTTAGCTGACTTTGATATATGGGTAGAGTGAGGTGCAAATGTGTCACAGACAGGGAAAAACGCCTATTAGAAGGTCAGTTTTCAAAGCTGGAGCAGGGTTTTCTTTGTGCTCTAGTGCTTTCATAACACCTTTCCCACCATCAGTGATGGTGAGGCTTCCACATTTAAGCTATTTTCATTGATAGCATCATGAGCAATGCTGTTCTCATGGTCTGAAGAGGGAATTGAGTGTACCCTTGACAGCATGTGGCTGCCATGTATGTGCATTCCAGTTTATATTGTTGGCTGGACTTCTCCCAGTGTCATGACATAATACAAAATTGCTTCAGTAATGATAAGTTTCTGGGCTGTTGTACTTCCCTAAATCTCAGGGAGAGGTTGGTTCGGGGTATAGTCTGTCTTCACCAGTTTGGATTACTCCACTTGCTCTACTTCAGTGGTAAGGGTGATGAGCATGATTCTGGAAGGAGTGACTGTTTTCTCTTTCTTTCCCGTGTCTTTGTGTCATGGTTTTTTTTTTAGTTTTTTTGGGGTTTTTTTGCTGTATTAGCCTTGTATTAAAAAAAAAAGTCACCTCTAGATGAGACAGAGACCTGAGTGCAGAGACAAGTCTGTGAGGCATTGTCTGTAATGCTTGCTGCTTACATCTCTCAAGTATGTAGTTAGGCTCCTGTGTTTTTCAGGTAGCCTTCTGCTGCTTATGAAATTGTTTATCCCAGTTTGTAAAGGTGGGAGATCTTTGTGCTTAGTCATCAAACCATGCTTTGATCACTGGTGTTAGCTGTTTTTTTTTAAGCAGAGAAAGAAAAGACTGTTATGTAAGAGTGAACAGAAGAACAAAGACACCTATTTCAAAATTTTCCATAAATGTGTAGTAGATGATGGACAAAAGAATAGATAGGGACACTATGTGTGGCATCTGAGTTCCTGTATCTCTGGACACAAGGGATCTCAGATCTTTGGTTTATACCAGTGAAGAGTTGAGGATTTGTA
Organism: Vireo altiloquus; assembly: GCA_013396875.1. Classification (NCBI taxonomy): domain Eukaryota; kingdom Metazoa; phylum Chordata; class Aves; order Passeriformes; family Vireonidae; genus Vireo; species Vireo altiloquus. Next base: position 154,427 of record VZRF01005762.1, read on the forward strand.
GTACAGACATAACTGAAATTTTTTTGATGTTCCCCTGACTTCTGCATATCCTCAGCCTTTTTCAGTGCCAGAGTTGCTATTGTATTTTTAAATGGAAGCTAAAAACAGGTGTGTCTGGTCTTCTATGTACTCATTCATAGTAAAGAAAAAATCTATTCTAGTGAATATCTAATAAAGGTTGTATTGTAATAAGTGATATGTTAGCAAATCCTTTCATACCTAATTAAAAATAGCTTTACGTTGAATGCTTACTATAACAGAGAATACTAAAAATAAATAGGAATGCTGTGCCTGCAGTGACTGCAGTTGACTGATTTTGTCTTCAAATGTTATGTATGGAAGAAACCATGAAAGAGATGAATCAAGTGATTTTATTAAAGTCCTTGGCAGTGCAATTTATCCATTCTACAATTAGTTGAACCTATGTTAACAGTACTGCTTTGTGTGGCCTTCAGCATGAAAAATTAGATTAGGCTGCTCTAAAATTGAATTTTTGTGTTGTGGTAATATACAATACTGTGAAAAGCTGGGGGGGGGAAGGCTTTGGCACTGTCAGCAGGTAGCCTTAAATTCCAGTAGAAATTGAGAGCAAAAGCTCACTTCAGCATGGGTGTGATCCTAAGCTTTCTTTGTGAAAGCATATCCTCCTTCTGCTGGAGGAGGGATACAGCAGGGTGGTGTTATTTAGATTGTAAATGGCTGCAGTTTAAATTATGGAACTTACAAATTTACCCCATGGACTGATCTAGTTAAAACCTATTTTTTAAGGATCAATCTAGTGTTCAGGGCCTCTCAAGGCCTTGATTGGTTTAATATATTACTCTGAAGTACATGGTGAGCTGTTAATGCGATGAAGAGCAGAATTTTTATCAGAGCACACTGTATTGTCGCATTTGATATGTTGGGATTTCGGGAGTGAAGGTGACAGTTGAGGGACAGCACAAATTGAAGCGTTGTGCTGGACCCGAGTTGTGAATAACTGCACAGCTGTGTTACCGACTGCGACAGATACGGAGGTAACGCTACAGTCAGTGGGGTTGTCATTGTATTAGATTGCTGGATTCCGTTTTCTATAGCTTCAAACATCAAAATCACAGTAAATTTGATCTAGTGATGCACACAGAGAAGAGCTTTTTTGCCGTTTGAGGGAAAATGCAGTTTTGCTTTTGAGTTCTGAGCTTTTCCCCGGCATCTGAATGGAGAAATACACTGTTAAAACTGACATTGCCAAAGAAATAAAACTTTTGTGGTATGAGAAGTTCCTGATCTCCTCAGTTTCTGTGAAATCCTAGTTAAAAGCTTCGGGTGGTATTAGTAATAAGTGCTGATCCTGAAAAGCATCTCATCCCTTAAGGTAAATCACTTGCATGGAAATTACCCGCTTAAGGAGTACATGCAATGTTTAAATGAGCAACATTATTTAGACCTGTGTTGTGATGTGTCTCAATTCTCAACATAATCTTTAATTGGTAGTTGCTTTTCTGTTTTCAAGCTTTATCACAAAGTGTACTTTTTTTGGCGTTATGTAATGTATCATGCTGAAGTACAATGCTTAATACTTCAAATTTTTTTGTAAGAAATGGGAACAAATGGTCTTCAGGGGGGCTCTGCAAATCCATGACCTCGATTTATACTGACAGCTTTCTGTGTCTATAAATATGGAATAGTAACAAGGAAATGATAAATTAGGCCTGTAGTGCTGTGCTGGTTTTGGCTGGGGGAGAGTTTGAAACAGTCTCACAGATGATGTAGTTTGCGTCTATTCTTTCATTAATGTGTTTTGCATTGAAATGGTTCTACATGGCCTTAGGTATTATAACAATAGTTGTTGTCAGCTCCAGATTGCTATTAGAATTCAAGGCAGAATAACAAGTCACTTATACAGTGATAGGCAGATTAATTTTTGAGTGATCTTGTGCATCTCATTTAGCATGTCCTTGAAGGATGATTATAATTGGCTTTGTAATTTTTCCAAACATTTAATAAGCATTATTTGATTTCTTATGGAACTATAAAATGCTCCTTTTTTCTGTGTCCTGAAAGAGGCAGTATTAGAAAGCTTAGCTTGTCTACTCACAAATGGGATAACCTTTTCACACCTAATTTTTGTCCAGATTATGATTTGCTTTTCTGGAGCTGACATTATTAACAATCAAAGAGCTTAAAACCTTTTAGAATCTGTCTAACCTTAAAAGCACTCATTCACTAGTGATATTCTCTTAAGCAGACATCAAACAGCTATTAACAAATCAAGATGTTAGTAGCATTCATCATCATTACTATTTAATCACTTCAATGCCATGAAATAGAAAAGAAATGTAACTATTTTATTATGTTCACTTCTCTATGAAGTAGTAAATAACAAAATAACAAACTAATTTGATGGCTGTTTTAACAGCCTGATTGCTGCTACACTGTTGGAGAACCGTAGATATTAAACTGGTGTATAAATTGCAGTTTTGTACTTCAAAAATTGGAAAGTAGATTAATCTTTTGGTTGTAAATACTTTTCTAAGCCAGATGGAACAATATAGGAGGTGGCAGCTAGGCAAAATAATTATGGTAACTGAAGCAGAGTTAACTCTTTCACAGATATTGTGTTCAGCAAACATAAGTGCACAGTGCATAGTAGAACAGCTGTAGTATAGAGGCTGTTGTATTTGGCTTCTCTGTCTTCGAAACCTCAACAGCATTTTATTTATCCACTTGAATATTGACAAATAATGAGTCTGCATGGTGGAGAGAAAACATTATTATGAAAATGAAGGTGAATGTATAGCAGGATATTATAGGGATGAGTAGTAGAGAAATGGAAAAACAAGTGCTCAATGCAAGATTCATATTCTGTACAGTAGATCATGCAAGAATTGCCATATTGAACCTACCTGTGCTGTTTGGTCAATCTGTTCCATGCTTTGAGATGTTTTTTATAGCAATGTTATCCAAAAAGTTATGTGCTCTTGTAGCAACTGAATCGGATGCTAAAACTTCCCATGAAAAACTGAAATTTTATCAGATAACATGTTGAATGATTTTTGAAGCTGTATAGTGTAAGATTTTTAGAGGAAGCAAATACCCAACTGTCCATGAGAGAGTTTGCCGTCTTCAGATGCATGTAGTAGGCTTTCTCCTTTACCCCTCATATTTTAAGGGAAGATGTAAAAACTCCTGTCACTATATGCCATGCTTAATGATGTTCTGGAAATAAGATTCTTGAATTCCAGTTGTTATTTTTGAGTGGTAGCATGAGTAGGTAGTCAGAGATGGAGGCATGGCTTTAATGTAAGAAAGCAGATGACGAGTCCTTGTAGAGTCAGATTACTTTCCAGGAGAGCTGTGCAACCAAGCTGCACAGAGAAAGTACAGTTTCAATCAAGGTGTAGTCCCAGTTCCTTTTACACAAACTCAGTGTCACTTGTGTCAGTGTGACACCTGAAAGTGCACCTCCCTTGAGGCTCTTTCATTGGACTGACTGATGTGCTCAGTCAGAAGCAATGCTGGCAAGAGTGCCTTGTATGCCTACAAAATTGTTCAATATAAGCAACTGAATTGTGTCAATTGCTGTGAAAGGTAAGAGGTATCCTATGACTTCCCTCATGGTGAGCATAATTCAAATAAAAAGCTAATTAGGCTACTACTGTATAAAAGTATCTTCTATACCAAAGTAATTCTTTAAATTGAGGGGGTTTTTTGTTTTTTTTTTTTTTACCTGGGACATTCGTATTGAAGCAAACCAGCTCATGCTTGACTGTATGTCTTAAATACTTCATATATTAAAATAGTTCAGCTGTTTTTAATTGGAATAGATGCATTTTTGTCGGTCTGGTTGGTATAATTGAACACTTTGTCTTTCATGGTCACACTTTGAGGTGAAGTATTGAAACAAGCTGTTGTAAGGAAATAGGAATTTGAATATTTGTATCTTTAAAGCTGAGAGCATTTCTGATGCCTTTTATACAGTGGTTATAAGAATTCTTTATTTAACTTGGCTTATGTGACTTCACTAGAGGGCGCTGCTGTGCAAGAAATGTTTGTCAATAGTAATTTCTACACTTCTTGCCCAAGATTAAATATGCGCCTTTTAAAAACCTCACTTTAAAGCCACTTGCGTGATATATAGACCCCTAATAATTACTGGAATAGTAAGTTGTTCTGGTATGCTACATAAGTGCTTTTTGATAATTTATTGAAATCACAAGTTTATTTCTTAAATGTCTTTAACCAAATATAGTTGTTAAGCTCTCTGCATTTGTAGTTCTGGTTGTGCACCAAGCTGACAAGAAAAAATTTACTCGCTCTGTTTGATCTCTAACAAGGAGAGATTATCCTGTTTGGGCCACAAGTTAATCATTTGACCAAATTTTATTATCTGAATAGCAGATATAGAAGATGAAACATAATCAACTTCCTGTTAAAGTATAATGCCCAATGGCTTCAGGCTTTTTGCAGTAGGTGTTCAAAATTATCTTTAACTCGTTTAACTCTATTTTAAAGTAATTTGCCCTATTAATTGTAGTGTGGTTTTGCTGTCTTCCACTTAACTGATCTCTATGCTTATGGCTGATGTGGTTGATGAATAGGTGTTCCCACCTTAATACTCCCTTGTAAGAGAAACTCTTTCATAGCTTGTGCAATTTAGAAATCTTACACTAGAGGTTATGGTTTCCAGTAGAAAACCTTTCTGGATCTTTACAATAGTAAAGGGTTTATCCCTGAACTAGTTGCTTGATGCAACAACTTCAATACAAAATGAAGTTCTGCTTTCTGTTTCTGAGTGACTATTATTAGCATAGCAGGCAACTAATAAGAAAGACTTCACTTATTTGGCCATGGGTTATGTGAGTTTGGTGAGTCTCAAGTGTTGTAACATATGCTGAGTCTAGAAGAGACTAAGAATCAGAACAGCAGCTCTTCCTTCTAAATCTTAACTGTGAATGACATGAGAGTAGCTGAATCTGCTGCAGGATGAGAAGAAAAGGGACCTGGGAGAAGTGGAGATTAAGCAAATTAGACACAATGCTCGTGTAACTTCTCATAAGGTATTTAATGCTCTGTCTGGAGCCTGGAGTATATTTGGGTTCAGTGGCATGCTGACAGATCAGGTAGAGCATGCTTCTTGCTGCTCCTCAGTGCCAACTGATACTGCATAAAGGTACTGAACTGTTTGTTGCATTCATGGGAGTTACAGGCTCCTGGATGGATTAGATGGATTTACTTTCAAATTACTGTCTCAGACTGAACTACTGCTTCCATAAGTAACAAACAAGACAGGAGTTTCAAAAGCTTTGTTTAGACTGTTCTAATAAGGTTGGGAAGCTGGGTTTTCTGTTGCAATAAGTTGTTGGGTGTTTTTTCCCTTATCCATTAGAGTAGAAGGCCTTATACTTCCCGAAGTCTGTAAATATGAACTTCATCCATCCAGAGATGCCTGTGGGCAGAAAGTCAAATGAGAGCAAGACATGTTAGGTAGTGAACTCTTAGGATTTGGCTTTCCATCCCTTAAGCTAAATGATAGTGGTGGTCTCTTGTGTGCAGCACTTGGGATTCAAGAGAGGGGAGTCTTCTCTAAAATAAGTTGGTTTAACTATAAATTTAGATTTTTTTTTTTCCTACTGTAAAATGAGGTTTCAATTAAGCTGATCAGGCATCCAAGTAACAGCAGAGAGCGGAGAGCCTGAGGCATTAGAGACCTATCCTTGCATATGTCTTATCGGATATCAGCCTGAACAGTTAGTGTTTAGTACTAGACTCAGTTCATTTTGAAGAACCGATGTGACAAAGCTGCATGTATACTGTAATTGACTACATTTGGATGTCTGTTTTACTCTTTGGCGCAGTGTCTCTTATTTGACTTAACACTTCTAGACAAAAAAAAAAGTCTAAAAATAAGTCCTGGAAACTGTTGTTTCAGTGGTATAAATATGTCAAGAATTAATAACTTGTTTTATATAAATTCATGTACATAAATTAACTTGTGTTAACGGCTTTAAAGGCTCTTTTGATTTGTTTTTATTCATATTCCAAACTTTGGACCCACAATTTGTTTCAGGACTAAGCACTCTCTTGGCTTTAGTGTACATCTTTGGTTTGTTTTCCTTTGCTATCCTCAATACATTGTTTACTAGTTAAGTTGCAGATGCCTAAAATAATTGCCCTTGAATAATTTAACACTTGTACTAACCCAGGGGATTAAAACTTTGTTCAGGACAGTCTTGATCTTCTTTATCAGCCTGAAGGTAAATGCAGCCCTGAAAATGAGCTAATACAGCTTTTGTTCAGACCTGTGACACATCACATGAGATGACTCATCTTTCTGTCCTTCGTTCTATATATTGTTATCTTGAAGGACCAATGTGTCCTTTTCCCACACTGATGATGGGAGGCTTACTTTTATAATCATCTTACTGTTAGCATCTTCTGTATTCAGGGAAGGAACTTAGACAGCCTTTATCACTAGAGCAAGTTTGCTGTTCAAGTATGTAGTTCACATTTTCAAAAACAGCAAAACAATACATCACTTTAAGAGTTGTTCTTTTCTTTGTAGAAACTTAGACTAAGTGTTAAAGTCCTGAATTTTATTTCTTAACTATTTAACAGAGTGAATACTTGATATGTTAATTGATATGTTAGCTGTTTGAAGAACAGGTGGAAACCTCAGATGTTGAAATCTAATTACTTCTAAACTTAGGTTTGTAAAATTGTTCAGGCACATCATCATAGTAATCTCTTAGATGTGTTTCTACATACTGGCACTGGCTGGAAATGTTTTGGGTTCCAGAGAGGGACCTTGGATTAATTGCAAACTGCATTCTAGTTTATGATGTTGGATGGTGTTCCCCTAAAATTATGGAGTTATGCACTAGCTGGGGTCAGTATGGGCCCAATACGATTTAATCCTCATAAATGATCTGGGTGATGGAGTTGAATAATCATATAGTTTGAGAAATCTGACAAACTGGGAGAAGTAGATAGAAGAAAGAGCCACCATAGAGATGTTGACTAATGGGAAGATTGGGCCAACAAGAATGACATCAGGTTAGCAGATGGTAAGGCAGTTTCTTAAAAGGGTTTAATTCCAAGCAACAGTTCATGCTTGGGTCTGATCAGCTGGGAGATGGTTTTACTGAAAAGGACCTGAAAGTCCTAGTGGGTAGCAAGCTGAGCATGATCCAGCAGTGTGCCTTGCAGCAGAAATGCAGTGTCCAGGACTTGTCTGAGCAAGAGCATAGATATTTTCATTGTACTTGGTACTTCCAAAGCCACACCTAGGAATTCTGTGTCTGATTTTGGTCCCCTAGTTTATGAAACCGGAAAACTATAGAGGTTCCAGTGGAGGCTTGTGGACATAATTAATAAGTTGCAGAGAACAACCCATAAATAAAAGCTGAAGGAATTTTTTGTTTGCCCTAGAGAATTGTGGGAGAGTGCTTTTTACAGAATCAGAGAGTCAGCTAGATGGGAGAAGACCTTTGAGATCGAGTCCAACCTATAACCTAGCACCACCTTGTCAACTAGACCATGGTGCTGAGTGCCACATCCAATCTTTCCTTAAGCACCTCCAGGGGCAGTCACTCCACCAGTTCCCTGGGCAGCCTATTCCAATGCCCAATCACCCTTTCTGTGAAGAGCTTCTTCCTATGTCCAGTCTAAACTTCCTTTGACACAGCTTAAGACTGTGGCCTCTTGTCCTGTTGTCAGTTCCCTGAGGCTGACCCCCACATGGCTATTGCTTCCTTTCAGGCAGTTGTATGGAAGGATGAGGTTTCCCCTAAGTCTTCTTTTCTCCAGGCTGAAGAACCCCAGCTCCCTCAGCTGCTCCTCACAGGACTTGTGCTCCAGACCCTTCACCAGCTCTGTTGCCCCTCTCTGGACTTGCTCCAGCACCTCAAAANGCCTTGGCCCAGCCACTCTGTCCCCAGCCCGTAGCACTGCAGGGAGTTGTTGTGGCCAAAGTGCAGGACCTGACACTTGGTCTTGTTGAACTTCATATCACTGGATTGAATCCATCCATCCAGCCTATCCAGGTCCCTCTGCAGAGCCCTCCTACCCTCCAGCAGATGAACACTCTCTCCCAACTTGATGTCATCTGCAAATTTGCTGATGGTAGGCTCGATGCCCTCACCCAGGTCATCAGTAAAGACATGAAACAGGGCTGGGCCCACCACTAATCCCTGGGGGCCACCACAAGTGACTGGCTGCCAACTGGATGCAGCACCATTTAGCACCGCTCTCTGGGCCCAGTCATCCAACCAGTTCTTAATCCAGCAAAGTGTGCACCTGTCCAAGCTGTGGGCTGCCAGCTTTTCCAAGAGAATGCTATGGAATATGATGCTGAAGGCTATGCTGAAGTCCAGGTACACGGTATCTGCAGCCTCATGTAGGCGGCAAAGCAGCTTAATGCTCTCAAAGGAGACAGTTTAAAAGGAGAGCTGACACACATTTATGGACACTTGTCAAGTCCAGCCTAAGTGATGGCATATTCAAAAATACAGTCAAGAAATGGATAGTGTCTTGCTCTGGGTTTAGTGCATGAGAATTTAGTATGTCAAAGTAGGTTTCTAAGCAGGTCAGATTGTGTCTTATGTACGAAAACTCATGATATGACAGCAGCATGTATGGTGATGTTTTCTAACACTAGCATTTGTGTTAAATCTATTCTCAGTAGGAAATGTAAAGCTGTGCTTGAAGGAGGGAGTGGTATTTCTGTGAAAATATAGAAAACTGCTCTTCAAACTTCCTGGAAGTTTAAATTTAAAGGACTTGTAGACATGGTACTTAGGGACATAGTTTAGTGGAAGACTTTGCAGTCTTAGGTTACTGGTTGAACTGGATAATCTTAGAGGTCTTTTTCAACCTAAACAGTTCTCTGAAGTTAGCAAGTGTTCAGATATCAAAGACTCAAGTAAAATTGTGTATGTTAATTGCTGAGAGAGAAAAGAACCTTTGTGCTGTGTTGGAATACAGAGAAGCCAAAGAACTTCTCCTGACCCTTCAGGGTCATATTTTATCTCTGAAGCTCCCCAAAAAAGACTTGGCTTGTGAACTAAGCCTGTGGGAGCGTTTACCCCCACTTCTGGGTGAGCTGAGAGCACCAAAGAAATGAAGAGATAGTTGTTTAGTGTACCACAGAAAATGTGTTTGTAGTTTTAGATTTTGCTCTATATATTAATATAGAGACAACATGGAGATTCTAGCGTGTCGGCTTCTCCTTCTTATTCCTTTCTTCTCTGACCGAAGTTCCTGTGATTCAGTGATTGGTAGAAAGAATCCAGTGTAGAAGAAATTTGTTAACTAGGATTAATAGTTATTGGTACACTGTTGAAAATATCTTACATTGGAACCGTTAATTTGGTAAAAAGTTTTTAAAACAGTCTGTACTCAAGGTCCTCTGGCCATCTTGCAGTGTGATTCTGATTGTGCTAAGCTCAGGCAGGAGCGGCACACAGAAATTGAGATAAGAACTTAATAAACAACATGAAGAACAGAAGCTGCACTTGTGACTCCTTTCTTTCCTGGTATGGAGCCTTGAAAAAGAAGAAAAAGCAGCCTAGCCAGGGGCAGCAGGCTTTTTCATTGCTGAGCTCTGTACCAAGAACAACATATCCACAATAAACAAATTACAAGCTTATGGCTAATGTCTCTAAACTGCTTGGAGAAACTTCTGATCTTGGCCTTGATCCGTAAGAATCATAGAGTAACAGAGGAAATAGTGCCGTTTTATTGTTGTTTACCTTGCCTCAAATACTTATGTTAGTGGAAAGCTTACAGACCTTGCATTGGGAAAATCTGGGTTTACTGTTAATGTAGAAGCTGACAAAACACTTTGAATGATACAGAATTTATGATGTGGAATAAATTCCAACAAAAATTAAATGTGAATGGGTATCTAAGCAGTCTTGCAATGTAACTGAGTTCACATGTTCATGTAACTTTTGCTGCCTTTTTACTGCAGAATTTTGGTTTTAGTAAATTGGGTACTTTCAACCCAATTTTATTTTAAAAGTAACTTGAAGATTACTGGCTGCAAAGAAATTGTGTATACTTTGCTTCTAAAACTATTAATGTTCAATTTCTAGAAATTTCTGTATTGCACAAAATGTTGATTTTGGTTTAAAGTGGGAACGTTAAGGTTCTTGGAAGCTATGGGATTTACAAAAAACAAGGGCTAGTTTGATAAATCATCAGTGTACTATGCTTATATGAAGTCTTAACACATGCCTGAATGATCATAAGATACTTAAGTACCACAGGAATGATGTGGGATGCTGGAATTTGCATAATGTGTTTGTTATGTTTTGCACAAAAGGAGAAAAATTGGTTACCTTAGTAAGAGTATGCAGGTGGGGTGAAAAAACCAGTAGTGATACCTTAACAACTTCAACACAGAGCAGCTGTATCAAGTGAAAATACACGGCAGAAATTTTGAGTATGTATGTTTCCTTTTTATTTTAGGCTTATGGTATGTCAGCTTTGCCTCTAAACTTGATTAAGGGAACTACAAGTGCATCTTATGAACGTTTAGAGAACACTGAAGATATTGAAGAAGTGGAGCAACATTTATTGAGGATTAAATCAAAGGTATGATATTCACTGTTCTCACTTTCTTAATGATTCGTTTGTTCTTGCTTACTAGTTTATGGTCATGCTGTACAGTCTTTGTTCTGGAAAGAATAGCAAGTCAGAAATTAATAGCTTGCAGTTATTTGAGTTACTCTGAAACACGTGGTCACTTGTGTAGTAGTGATTACGTTCTTTATGTCAGTCCTGCAGCAGTAGTTGTTTCTGTCTAGCTAATGAGTGTTAGCAGATTAAACTTAAACTTTTCCAGGTCTGCTTGGATGGAAGAGATGCCTTGTAGATATTAACCTCACTTAGTCTGCTGCCAGAAATGGCATCCAGTTTGTTGACTTACTCAAGGCAGTGTAGTTAACACTGGATACTTGCCATGTAGAACTGTCATGATTTAGATTCATCAAACTATTAATCATCTTTATGAATAAACAACAGCTCCAGATACTCTTGCTTTCCAGTTAATGTACCTTGCTATTATAATTAATTTCTTTATGAAAAGCATACGTATGGAAAGCTGTTCTGAGTCCTAAATATCCCTCAGATACTAACACCATTCGTAAACCCATGATGGCTTTGCGGCTAATGGAAGTGCTGTGCCTCATGTAAGCAAGATGCTTTTAACAGCCTCTGAGTGCAAGCCAAAGGAGGGTAAGATTTCTTTACATACAAGATGGTAAGATAAAATCTCCCACCTCTTTTTTTTAACCCATTTCAGATAATGGTATGACCAGTGTTTTCGCAGCATTGATTAGTAAAAGTGACATCGAGGTGCCTTGCTTCCATCCTGGCAGTCCATCTGTGCTGTTCTGTGCTCTGTAATAGTAGACCTCAGAGATGTTGAAGCAGTTCCAACAGTCTTCCCATGATACTTGGCTTACCTCTACACAGTGTGGGCACCTTCAGTGTTCTAGACATTTTGTTAGATAAAGAAATCTAAAAAGTAGTCTGTTTAAATTATCATGTTTTGATTTTGCACAAAGTACTACCTTATTGAAATCAATATGAGAAAAATGAGAAATCTGTGACAAATGCATCATTACTAATTACAGAAGACCTTGTTGGATTATGAGAATTTGCAAGCAACTCATCTTGTTGTTCAGTCTGGCTAAACAATAGGATCAAAAAGTAGAAAGTTCTTAATTTATGACTATATTGTAATATGACCTTTAGTGTAAACTAATTTTTTTTTTTTGTTTCTGCCTCATTCTGTAATGGAAATCTTAGTTCTCCAGTTATATATGCATTAAGTTGAAGAAAGTGAGTGTTACTGAGAGTATTGTACAGTAAAATCTAGAAGTATGAAGGTATGCTGCTGAGATTGAATATGTAGTATGTTCTTGTACTATTAGTACATCTGGTAGGTTTATTTCATTAGTCCAAAATAACTGGAGCTTGAACTTGCAGATTAGGAGCTTGAACTGTTGTCAAAAAGTCCTTTTTAAGTCACAGAGATGCTATACAGGGTATAGTGCATGTGTTCCCTTTAGAAGTATGTTGTGATCTCCAGGTTAAGTGTTCTGTATGCCAATAATGTCTTAGTCTTTTTTGACAAATTTATTATTTTTTTTTAACTTCGCTAAAGTGTTACAGTATTTGCAGGAAGTATCTTTTAAAATAAGAGAAAATTAATAAGGAATTTCAAAACTTTAAAATACAGTTTTAGTGCATCTCCTACTATGAAAGAATCTTTTTTTATCCAGGTATGAGTTTGTAATTCATTAGCATCAATGTTATAAACAACTTTGGTTCATCTACCTAATGCCCATTTTGTTGCTTTTGCTTATAGTAAATAACTGAGATGTAAGAATATGCCACTCAATTTACAGCAGAGTGTAATGGTTCCTGCTTAGTGTTGAAAGGCTCACCATTAAAATACATTCTTAAACATAATAATCAATCAAACTATCTAGTACATTCAACTAATTCTTGGGGCAATGCTACCTCTTATTTGATCTATGTTTCTTGCTCAAGAAACATAGCCAAGTATCTAGTGGAATGCTGGAAAGAAAATAAGTGCCAAGCTGGATATATAGGCTTAATCATGGAATTTAATGGGAAGTGATGAAAATCAGTGTTCAACCCTTCGCACAAAATATGGACCTATTTCAGGTTAGATCAGATTATTCAGATCATGGATGTGCTTTTAAAGCATTTTTAGCCATGGAGACTATCCATCCTGTTAAAATTTTCAAACATTTTCTTTGTGAAAAGTGGGTTTTGCAACCTAATAGGAATTCCTCTTGTTACAGCTTGTGACTTCTGTACTTCATCCTCTTGATATTCATAGAAAGTAGACATGCATGAATTACATACTAGAAATTCTTTAGAGTTGTTATAAATAATTTAAGCAGCTGTCAAGTCTGTTGTCTTGATTTGGTGACTCCTGATCTTTTGCATTCTTTTTGTAACTAGTGCAGAGATGGTCGTCCTCTGTCATCAAGGGATAGACGGACTTTACAACAACTAGAAGAGAGGTTAAGGACACTTCGAAGGAGAGAGAGGCATCTGGAATCTATTGAGAAAAGCTGGTGGACAAAGTTCTGTGAAGCTATTCGACCTCTAAAGGTACAACTTCTCACTTTTTGGTACTTAAACTGAAATACCTTTCAAATTCCTTTTTCCCACATAAATCACAGGTCAAGTTTATCAATTACTGCCCTGAATATTAACTGGTTTTTTTTTTTTTATTTACTTCAGTACTACACAATTATAGCTCTATAGTGTACTGTGAGCTGTTGGAAAACCTTTTACTTTGCCTCAACTCTGATAAAGATTAAAAATGAACAAATCCTAGCTGATCTACTTCAGTGCTACTGCCATAGAAAATCTGAATATCTTACTTTTTTTATCAAACATATGAAAATGAGAAGAAAAGGAAGAATTCTATAGCTGTCAGTTATCTTAGGTTAATCTAAATTACATGTATCCAGTAGAAGTGAGAGATACTTTGATAATATATGCATTTGGAACAAGCATCTTGCCAAGGAATTTCTCGATAAATAGTAAGCTAGCTGAATAGAACTTAATGTCATGATACTTAACCAATGCAAAGGAGATGGTTACTGGGTGAAAGCTTTTATCATGGTCTCTTTGATCTTAGGACTTTGATTTTCAGCAGAAACCTGGTTTTGAAAACTAGTACTTTTTTGAGTAGAATTGCCATATAAAGTATTTGTTGCCAACTAGATGTAGGAAGAAATTTCAGCATTACAGTAGGCTGCTTTGGGGAAAGTTGAGGATAGGGGGTGGGTTGTAAACAATTTAGTGTGTCATTGCTGCTGTTAATGCTGAGTGCTGAACTCTATGGGCTGAAATTGCAGCTGAACAAAAGCTTTGTGTGGAATTCTTAGTGGAATTACCTTGTTATGATACATTACAAATATAAACTTAGCTTTTTAATTGAAAGGACAAATATCTCAAACTATTCATGTTAACACCTTGGAGGCTTCCTTGTGATTTTAAAAAATACTTAATACAGTTGTATAGTTTCTGTAACTTTTCACATAAAGCTCAAATTTGAGAAATATATTGACCATATATTTCGTCTCTAGGACTTTAACAGTTCATTGTGTTCTCACAGGAAAGCATACAATATCATTAGTTACTTACAGCTTATCACCTACAGTCAGGATGGTATTCCAGTGTCTCCTTGTTTTTGTGCTTTGAAAGCTTTGTATTATCTCAGTAACTGTGACAGTCACTGTGAATTGTTGACTCATGAATCACAGACTAAAGCAGAGTTGCAGGTGGATAATTTTTCCTGAAAGATTTTCACTTAGACTATCGTTGTGCTATGAAGCATGCCAGAGAACTTGTTTTCTTTGACTGGAGCTGTCCTGTGAAGGTGGTAATGTCTGTCATTTAATTACATGTTAACTCTTGCAGAACTGTTTTACTGTTGCTTTAAGAGCATTTGTCTTTGCAAATATATAACTTTTCAGTTGTTCAATTGGGCTTTAAGAGAAGGTGGAAATCTGTTCAATATCTGTATATAGTACTTCTGTTCGATGTAGAAGTGCAGAAAGTATCTTGGAGCTTTGCTTACTGTTTTGCAACACCTTCATATTCAGTGCCTTCAATTTGGATATTACTGTTCAAATATGTGGCTGCTTCTCAGACTTCAAGAGAAATTCCATTTCTTGTGAAGCAAGTACTAGATAGAGAATCCTTTTTCTTCTTTCTATTTGGGATGATCAGTTTATGGGAGTTGCAGATTCTTACTGGGTCTAACAGAACAGAATGACATATTCAGAAATTACACTTAATCTTCATGGTCTTTTACAGTGTTAGCTTAGTGTCTACATTCAGACTTCTGTAATCATATTATCTTTGTATAGTGTCCTCAAGTGTTCTTGCTTTAATTGTTTTATTACTGCTAAGTGTCTATTAGCATGTGATTTGTTGTTAAACAAAGACAAAACTTTTTTCTTTAGGTAGTAAGCTTTATTTGATGATTCTTTTACTCAAAGCTAGCTCAAAGATGAAGCTTCTAATTTTTCAATTCAGTCAAAACCTACACATCTCAAGATCCCAGGGAACTGAGTATTGGCCAACATGGGGTTGTTGAATAATGTTGAATTAGTCTGACTTTTTTCTACAAAATGTAACATTTCCTGCATCTCCTTTTTTATGGTTTCTTATACTTTCATCTGAAACTTTCAGCACCAAGAGAAATGTGGTATACTGTATAGGTTTTTAAAAAATTTTTAGGGAAAAGAAACTCCAGAGCACATAGCTGTTTGTTCTGTTTGTTCAATATGTCAAGACTATAGGGTATGAAACATGGAAGTCTGCTCCACAGTGGTAAATTGGGAGTATTGCATCTGTATTTTCATGGTGTACATCACAGCAATTGTGAATAAGCTGGGGATGGTTAAGGTAATATAAGAAAATCAAGTGCTCTGTTTTGAGATCTGCATGAACAGAGATCCCGACTCTTTCTTTCCAAGGCTCAGCTCCTTTTGTCCTGACTCTGGAGTGGCACAGAGGGGAATAGGGAGTTTCCATCAGTCCATAGCACCTCTACTCTGGAGTTGCTTCACCCTTCATTTCTGTTCCAGTGAGAGTGGACTCCATGAGCTGAAGTTCCTGTCAGAAGCACCTGCTTCCACATGTGGGATCTCTAGAGGCTGCAGCTTCCTTTAGAAAATATCCACTTGTTCTGATGTGAGATTCTTCATGGGCTAAGTGTGGTTATCTGCTCCAGCTCAGTCTTCTTAAGAGGATGGGGTAGAAATGTCTGCTCCATTCCATGGAGCAGCACCTCTTTTGCTGAGCTTGGTGTCTGTCTACAGGGTGAATATTAACAATTTCTGGAAGTTATTTTTGAGGCTTTTTAAGCAAGTACCAACCATTTGTGGATTGTTCCTGTTCAGAATAAATTAAGTCTGAAATTCCATGATTATTGTAGTAAAACTTTGGAATTATTCATAGATGACATAGATAAGCTTGTCTGATCTGAGAGCAGGGATAGGAGGCAAAGAGCTCTCCGAACACCTCAAGGCTTGTAGGGGTTAAGGGAATGTTTTGGGACTTGTAGAGATGTGCCAGGACAAATGATGTAAGCAGAACATGAAAAATGTCAGAAAAGACTTACTAGCTTGTGACTTATTCATGTGCAGGAGCAATGCAAAAATACACTAATTGATTGATGATTCTAAATTATTTCTCAGTTTTTTGACCTGACATATTAAACTGATAATGGCAGTTTATAAAGTTGAATCATATTTGACCCAGAAGCAGAATGCTTCCATGTTTGAGAAATACCTATATTGATATTTTTAGGTTGTGGTGTTTTTTTTTTTTTTTTTTTTTTTGGCCAGGCCATGTCTTTTAATCCCACACCTTCAAAAGTAAAACAAAGCTTTAAATAAGCCAGTTGTTACTGTCTTCTGCTTTAGCTGTGTCATTGCTTTCATGAATGGAGGTTTTCTATTAAGATGCTCAAGGAACTCATTTCAGGTGTCAATGTAAGATGTATTAGGAGGTATTGCTTCAGTGATGGCGATCACCATTTGATGGTGGTCACAAGGCTGCTGTCTAGTTTGCAGTTGCGAAAGACCAGCGCAGAAGATGGCGGCAGGCATCAGCAGGCATCCACAGACATCAGCCCTTTATTACCCCACAGCACCACCTTTTATACCTTCCCTCTTATGTCATTCATATGCTTCTTGTTACAGAAATCAACGTACACCTGCATTCCAAGTTCTTTTTCTTTCTTCCCAGAGATACAGCTGTAACTTATCCAGGTTGAAGCTGTCTGCTATCCATTCTTGTATCCCCACACTTCAACTCATGATTTTTGTAATACTTTGACTATTACATGAAAACATGATTCGCTCTTCTGTTGGTAGTTAGCAGTATGCATACTGCTATAGTTTGTACAACAGATTGTAGATTAGAAAACCCAAGCAGACACTTGGAGGTGATCAATAATGTGAGCGCAAGGCAGTAGGTCTGAAACCTGCTTTTTAGCTAATGCGTGAGTACTGCTGGCTATGGGGTCTTTTGTAGCTGATGGGTATCAGGAAATGGCTTGGACAGGGAGCAGTTTAAGCTGATTGTAGGAGAGGAGGTAACACAGCTTGAAGTATGGTTGTTTTGAGGTCCTGCTTTTAAAAGGTCTGGGGGGGAAGAAATAAGTTTGTCTTGCATTAGAAGTTAGACTTCTCTTAATATAGATCAAAACTTTCTTTTTAAAAAATGACCTTATTAAATTCCTCTGTGTGTTTGCCTGAAACCCAGGCTTTTTGTTTTCACCTGTTCCAGTACTAAAGCATCAATTGATAAATAGACCTGTTTAGAACTCTCTGAAGTTTAACATGTACTCATGTCATGTTCTCAAGAGCTTGAATTCATTTATGCTGTGACACAAAGCAAAATTATTTTGTAAATTTTCATAGTGAAATGTATCTAGAATATTTAAAGATACTCTAGTTAGTTTAAAGCTAGTAAAAAGTAGTACTGTGTTTTCCCAATGAAAATATATTTGTCTTTTGATAAAGGTGACAAGTAAAAGGCAACTGAGTATATAGATACTGCTGTAGTAGTTTTTTAGCCTATCTTAGGCTTTGTGAGGTAGGCAAGAAAAAGGCACTACGTACTCTTTACCTTAAGCAAATACCAAATGGTACTCATCTGGAGGCATGCATTTAATTTGTCAACTTGATAACCCTTAGATGGGCTGTGTAAGTTG
This sequence comes from Vireo altiloquus, assembly GCA_013396875.1. Lineage (NCBI taxonomy): Eukaryota > Metazoa > Chordata > Aves > Passeriformes > Vireonidae > Vireo > Vireo altiloquus. Next base: position 172,194 of record VZRF01005762.1, read on the forward strand.
CAAGTTCAACTATTAGTATGAGTGTTGCTTTGTAGACTAGAAATATGGTGTTGTTTGATCTATTGTCGGTTAAGTATGAGGAAAATCTATGACAGAATACAAGGATCCCTTCTGGGAAAGGCTTAAGGCAGCTGATGCTTTGGAATCATGTAAGCATAGATTGATATCAATTGTAAATAATTTATGGTTCCATAGTCTTAATAATACTGTGGACATATGGGATGAAGATTTTAAAAGTTTTTTTAATATTAGCCTTTTCATTCCTGTGTTTAATGGGACTGGAGTACCAGGTAAAATGGGGAAAGGAGTGATATTTCAACCATTGTTCTATTTCTAAATGTTACATGTCACTTCAAAAGACAGGCATATTCCAGAGGATATATATACCTGTCTAGTGGCCATAGCTGACAGAAGGTGGTGAGGTAAAACAAGACTTGTATTACTTGTGACTCTTGGCCTCAATTGGTTTTGAATATCTATTTCCCATACAGCTAATACCCAGTGGGACTTTGCTGTGGAGATGTAAAATCTTAGTACATTTAATTATGTGGAAATGCAAAACTTAGTGCCTACCTTGATATTGATCTCTAAATCAATATCTAATAAGAGTTAGAGTTTTTTGAGTTGTTTTATAAGTGATGTTCTAGTATTGTGTTTTGAGTTTTCAAACAGATGTTTATCTTCAAATTTTAGTGAACAATAATAGCATTGTAACTCTGAGTTTCTTTAATGAGCGGCTGTAATAAAGCTCTTACCCTTTTCATAAAGGCTTTGTGTCAAGTTTGGAGGCTCATAAAATAAACTGAAAAACTCCCTTAGTCATGTGGAAGACCATACACTATGTTCCTGCATATAAAATTTTGGAATAACTCTGTCTAGGTCTCAGGTCTAGTAATCTGAAAATGTTGTTTTGGAAAGTTCAGCGTGCTTATCTGATTGTATTCCCAGGGTTTCTAGGAAGAGACAGTGAAACTGTTGGAACTGTAACTGAATGGGTTTGCTGTCTGGGCTCACTTCTGTGTGTCATCCCCTAAACTCCCCAGAGAAAAGATTGTGAGGGAGAAAACCAGTCAGAAGGATGGAGAATAGTTTCCTGAACTAGCTGCTAACCCAGGTAAAAACAGTAGGATGTGCTCTGGTTGAGACATCTTGGAGAATCAATTCCTGGCTCAAGTGCTGTATTTGGTAGGCATAACAAAAACACATTCCTGTTTTTTACTGAAGACCTGGTGTTTGGGCTTGTTGAGTTTTTCATCACTCCCAAGTGGCTTGGTCATTGTGCGTCTCAGAGCAGTGTTACAGAAGGGAGCTTTTACTCAGGAAGGGTGAGATGTTCCCTGTCAGGTGTGCACAGGTTTCCTCCTGCTGGAAGGTGAGCACACAGGTGTGGTGGTCAAGGCACCAATCTCTGATTTCTTTCTTTAAACCTAAATGTAGGTACATAGTTAAGGTTTTCCACATAATATAGTGAGTACGGATTGTGCATTCTGCTAAATGCTAACTTCATTTAGTGTAATGTGTCATCTCTTAATGTCACTTTTGACTAAGGGGTAGATTTGTGTATTACACTAGAGCATGTGATGTACTTGACAAACTATGTTTAACAGAGTAAAAGTTCTGTGAGCACTTCTCTCAAGTATTTACCTAAAAGTTACTGTTCCAAGTTTATATAAGCTCTGAAGTGTTCCAAGATCATTAGTTTGTTGTTGGAACCAAGGCAAGTCTTCGCTTCTTGCATCAACTGCAAACACTTTCAGTTAAATTGTTTTAAATTTTTACTCGTAGATTGTGTGGGGAGTATTCTTCATCATCGTGGCATTGCTCTTCACTGTCTCTCTCTTCTTGTCAAAGTAAGTACATTTCAGCATTTTCCTTGACCATTTAAACCACCTAGTTTCTGCTCTAACATAAAAATTGGTGTAGTTTGCCTCAGGAGTCAGCCCCCTTCTTTTCTATGTTACATTTCTGTTAATAGAGCTGCACTTCTCATTATAAGTGTATATATTGAGAAGGAGGAAAATGTACCAAAACAAACTGAAGAAAAAACATGTTTCAGGCTGAAAACAGTTCTGATTCAGTGAGAAATTAAGCATATATGTTCAAGAAGTTTAATTCAGATTACTGAAGTATTCTGATGGCTTGAATGAATCTTAATGCATGTAGATACTTCTTTGACTGGGTAACATGTGCTTAAATTCTTGCAGTAAATGACACGTTTAATCAATTTTGATGTGTATTACATTACAGTGGTTTCATGGTGTTGAAAGCACCATAGCCGACTGCAAATCTGGTGGATTTCAACGTGGATAGACACTAACCAGAGTTCTCAAATGTTGGCATTTTTAATCTTTCAGACTGGGAAAATAAGCTTTATGACCCAAACTAGGGAAAAGCAAAAATGCTGAGGAGATGCAGAAACCAACATATCTCTCACAGAACAAGTGCAGTGAGTGTGGTAGAGCAAAGCATGTGTCTCTATCGATGTTAGAGGGCTATCACTCTCTGGGATTAGTTCCATTTGATTTTTTTTCATTTGAACTGCCCTTTTAAATTAAACTAGACAAAGCTCTGGAGAACCACAGTACTTACCCAGTTTTTCTAATTACTGCAGTTTGGACAAAGCTCTGCATTCGGCTGGCTTCGACTCAGGATTTATAATTCTAGGAACTAATCTGACCAATCCATTAAATATGTTGTTACCAGTTCTTCAAAGAGTAAGTAAAGAAGTGGTGGTGTGCATACATAAGGATGCTCTTCTGTTTTCTGTTAAACTTCTCCTGAAGTAATTCATTAAAGCAACATTGTCTAAATGTGTGTTCAGTAAAAGCAAGGCAACTTCCTTACTAATTTTTCGTTATTAGTTTCTGATGAGAAAATCTTGGGTGGGTGGAAGCTAGTTTGGGCAAGGAAGGTGGTGTTTGAGACTGATTTTGATGTGATGAGAATATAGTGGCAACAGGACAGCACTTGTAGTTACTATTCACAGAATAAAAGCAACTTTGTCCCATGTGCTACATATATTTCAGTTGATATACTGGATATCTTAGCCCTTTTCGATGAAGTAAATGCAATTTTTCACTTTTTAATATATTGCACATTGAAAAATATACTACATTGGGCAGTTACTTATGTTATAGTGAGGCATTAGTCTTGGAAGCAAATCCAACATAAAAACAAACTTCAGTTAACTTTAGTAGAGTTGGAAGGCAACAAGTCCATGTACAAATTTGTCATGAGTAAACTGAGAAAAAGAAAAACCTTAATATTAAGCTGGTGCTTTATTTCCCCCAGTTGAGTTACTCCTATATTCTTGGTATAATGGGTCAGCACAATGCATTGCTTCCCCATGGCTTTTAAAACTATTGAATATCTAAGCTTGTCGTTTACTGAGAAAAGCAGTGTTCAGCAGCAGTATTATCACTATTAATGTAAATACAAAAGTCAAGTTTTGTATGCAAATATGATCAGAAAAATAGTCACAAATATGTAGTCCTAAAATAATTGTTGCCACCATGGACTTGTCATTCTATGGCCATATTTAAAATAATTAAGTATTTCTTGGTCTAAAAATGTATAACACCTCAAAATTAAGACATGTCTTAAATTAATAAAAGTGCTTGCTGCTTTCCCAAACTAATTGTCTAAGCTCTATTAGCAGCAAGCTATGTTTGGAGCCAGTGATGTAAAACTTTTAAATAGGACTCTGACTACCTCATATATAAGCTATAGAAATAGAAGCTACTTTCTTAGTTTTAAGTGGGAGAAGAGCATTTTTCCTTGTCTTTTTAACTGCTTGTGTTCTTGTTTTAGGTTTTTCCGCTTGATTATATTCTTATCACAACCATTGTTATGTACTTTATCTTCACTTCAATGGCAGGGATTCGAAATATGGGTATATGGTTCTTCTGGATAAGGGTAAATATAACTTAAGAGTTTAGTTTCTAATACTCGTATTTAGCAAATATGTGCTCTTGAATATATTAAATATTTTTGTGTTGTTTCATAAGTATGGGATGTTGCCAATAGCACTGTCTGTATGCTTAATGAGCCTTAAAAGCCTTTTGTACAGTTTGAGCTGCTTTTGGAAGGTATTTCATTTTGCCAAGTTATCAGACCAAAACTGATGTTTCAATTTGAGCAACAGAGTCAGTTGACTCCTTCAAGTGTTTAATCAGTGTCACTTTGGCTTCTGACTTCTCTAAGTAAAAACCATATGATTGATATATTTGAAGTATTGGTCAACTTTATGGTCAAAATTTATAATGTGACATGCAGTCAGAGGTTCTTGAATTGCCATGTGTTTAACAAGCATATTTAGCTTAATAAGAGAGAAAAGAGTGCAGTGGTGATAGGGCTATCTAAATATTATGCAAATAATACACTACTGTATTTGAACAAGCAGCTTTGTATCCAATAGCATGACATTCATGCCTCTGATACTTGGCTAAATATTTCCATTCTTATGTGCCTACTTCCCCTTTAGAATTGTCACGTTTTCATGTGGTGACTCTCCAAAATTGTGAACAGTGACCATCAGTCTTTGCAATGACTTGTGAGATTAGTTGTTGGTTTTGGTGCTGTCATTTCCCCCTCAGCTGCCAGCGTCTTTTCCCTAACATGGTACTCACGTTGAGCCCCTGGGAATTAGAGTAGAGCGATATCTATGGGACAACAAGAAAGGGATTATGTTGATCCCTGCAGTGTTAAATGGTCAAAATGCCACCATAGGGTGTGCCAATTTCCTCAGAGCCTGGGAATGCTCTATTATAACTCTGTCCTTTGTTTCTAGATCTGATTGGGGGTATAATGATAGATGACACCCCACTTTGACCAAAGGACACGATATTCTTTGATAAACCAATGCACAGTTTGTTACAGGTGACAGGCAATTTAAATCTTGCTACTAAATCCTAGTGTATAAATGTTTTGGGCCATTGATACAAATAGCACTTAATCTGGTTGAATACCTGTGCTTTGAAATTTAGGTAAATACACCTGAAAACCTGCTTTGAATCACTGGAAGTAAGTTGCCGGAGGATACTTTTGCTTCCTACTTCTGGCAGTAGAATTGAAACTTAGTTGAATTGAAGAGGTTTTTAAATGCCTTCAGAAAAGAATGGATATTTCATTGTGTTAATATTTGTTTTTCTGATTTTAGCTTTATAAAATCAGACGAGGAAAAACTCGACCTCAAGCACTGTTATTTCTCTGTATGATACTTCTGTTGATAGTTCTTCATACAAGTTACATGATTTACAGTCTTGCCCCACAGTATGTAATGTATGGAAGCCAGAAATACCTGGTACAGGTGAGATGTAATTTTTTTGTGTTTAAATTTTATTTTCTGCATCACAAATGTACTGTTTACAGAAACTTTTTAAAATCAGTCACAGCACATTTTCAGTTTTTGAAGAGACTTTGGTAGCCAGTTTTTTTAAATACTAGTATGTCTCTTGGTAATACACAAACCAGAAACTGGTTATGCTATATATTCCACAACTTAATTCCTAGATCATCTGAAGACTGTGTGCAACTGAGTTTTGTTTTACTCCTGATTAGACAGTTGTTAGCTTCCACTACTTTTTGTACTGGTCTGCTTAGGTTGCTAAGTGACTGCAGTGAGGATTATTTTTAATATGTAAGGCTGCGTACGGAATGAAATCAATATTGTTCCACAGTTGATCATTTTTATGTGCATATTTATGAGGAATGACAAAGATAACATGGTACAGTAGAAAATAATAATCTGAGTGAGCTGAGTGTGTGTTGATTAATCACACCTCAGGCACTTTGGACTGTCCAACTTCATGAAACTCTGTGCAGTTCTTGCACTGTAAAATCTTCTGCAGAATTAAGCAGTTAAAATTTAGTCTCTGCTTTTGTTATTTCACTTTTGTGTACTTTAAGGTTTTGGTTTTTTAAGTCTTTCATCTTCTGTACCTGAAGAATTATTGTATTTCGTCTTATTTTGAGTGGCAGCCTGCATATTTATGGGGAAGTTCAAAGTTACAAATCATAAGCATCTTGAGAGGTTTCATGGACAGCTGTTTATTAAGGTCTGCTGTCTTACAAGGGTAGACATTGTTAGATCTCATCTTGCAAATGTAGGCAACTAACCAGGTCATGAACTGGTTGCTTATTCAGGCAGGGTAAAGTCTAGATCTCTTGGTGTGCTGTTTGATGTTTAAGTTTCACAAAGACAAAACAGTTGAGCTGGAATGGTTGAAAGAAGGCATTTAAATGGGATTGAAGCAATTGGATGCTGCTTTGAGGTTTTTGAATATCTGTTAGTTCTCTAGGAGGATGTTCCTGTGGGAGGAGGACACACCTGCTTTACAAAAAGAACCCAAACCAAACACCTGCTGACTTCCTTCAGCTGCAACTATTTAGTAAATTTTTGTAACTTACTACAATCAATTCTTTCAGTTTAAACAGTGAATACAGGATACTTGGGGCGAAAGGATTATGAGGAGAAATTGAAATTGGAGTAGTGTTAAGTGTGCTGGAGAAGAGGAACTTGATCCACTTAAATGTGTTGCATTGATGTGGTAGGATTGTCACTGCAGGAATTGGAGGTTTCAGTGAATGCTATTTTACTGCTGTCTTTACATCTTAATTATCTGGTAATGGGCGATTAGTCATCCTGATACCAATCTAAGCACAGTAATAGAATCACTGTAGGGGATTTGAATATTTGGTATTTAGGAAGTGTAATGCATTTTATTAGATTTTATGTTAAATATAACTCATACAAAATAAACATGCTTAGGTGTCTATAAATGGGCTCAACTTGTCAGAATTAGGGTAGTAGCAGCATGAAACTAAAATGAAAGTTGTTTTAAGTGCATTTACATGGCATGATCGTTTACTGCTTATGTAGCCTAGAACATCATATAGCTGTATCTGAATTAGTCATGAGCTCAAGTCCCTGCAAAAGGCAGTTTGGTTTTTTTATGTTGTAGAATGATTGTGTGCTTCCAATTACCATGCAAAACCCATGTGAATGTAAGAGTTGGAAGAACAATTCCATGAAGGGTTCCACTGAACTAGACTTTAAACCTTGCAGTGACCTGAGAAGGGTGATAAAGGTTGTAGATAACATGGAAGATTTGAAGAGGGAAACAAATAATAAAGGCTGCAGCCAGCAGTTTGTTTTGCTTTATGAATAAAATTAAGTGTTTGTAAATTGAGGGAGGCAGAAGGATTGAGACTTAACAAACACTTGCATGTTAGCTGTTTATGACAAATAGTATCTGAAGATAAATACCTAATTTCTAACAAGAAAGGGTCCAGAGAATAGAGCTCAGCAGCAGGAAGGCTCTTGTCATTCTTGCTGGTATTGAAATATAATCCTGATCAGCACTGCAAGGAGGATTAGCTGGAATAGTTGAGTAGAGCTGTAACTTTCTATGTAAAGGATTAAAAAATGTTCTGGTCAAGATAGCCATCCTGGTTCTTCAGATTGTTATGTCTCATGTCAAAGGGCTGTGCTTAAAGTTCATAATCTAACTTGAGTAGAAACTGGTTTTATCATTAAAAAAACATGAGGCATAAGGAGTATGCTGGTAAACTACATCTGGACTTCTCTGGCATACCAAGTAAATACAAGATTTTCTGGCAACATCCTCTCAAAGAGTCTTTCAGAATGCACCAGAAACATTTTCTGTGTGTGACTACCTTGTTAACTGGATATTAAATTTTGATATTTTGAAATGAGGAGAGATGGAGTCTGAGAATGAAGAGAAGCAAGATATTTTTCTGTGGATGTAGCAATGAAGAGATTCTTAAGAGTTATGAATTGGTGGTTATGGATTTAGGAGTGTCCAGGAACATACCCAGGACATGGCAAGCTTCCTGATGATGAGAACCCTATGCACCAGTTTGCTTTGAACTGGTCTAAAGTTTTCATTGCTCTCACACTACAATTGATTTCATCCCTTAAAGTAACACAGTGGTAACCAACACTGTGTAAGAACCAAGCAATAAATGAGCATTATTTCAAGAAGCTTAGTGGATGGGTGAGCTGATAAACAAGTGTATGACAGTCTGGTGGCTCACAGACTGTGTAGAAGGAGTACTTCCCCCTTCGCTCTGCAGTAATTCCAAATCTAATAATGTGTCAAACTAAATTGTAATCACAATCTGCAGTAATGCATTAGATAGGTTAGATTCCTGTTTGAATCTTGAATGGCTTCCTTTGGAGTGTGTTACTCTTGGCAAGAGCTTTTAATTTGGAAGTGCTGGTGACTTTTCCTTTTAACTGAACATGTATATAAAAGTGGAGCTTTTGTGAGGCAATTAACATTAACTAGACCTGGGCTACTTGCTTTATTAACTCTGAGCACTGGTGTGTTCAAACCATGTGACCCCGCTTCATCAAAAGTGTCTTCAGCTGTGGTGTCTGTAGGAAACTTCTGAAATTTTCTTTTGGATACAGTGCCCTTACCTACTGAATCCTTCTGCAGGGATTTGATCAACTTTCATAGCTCTTAAGACACCAAGATATCTTGGTTTGGGACAAATTTGGACAAAAACCTCCAAAATGGACATCCCTCTGTTGGAAGGCAGATTTCAGCAGCCCCTCCCCCACCAGGTTTGGAAGGAAATTCCTCAGAGGAAAGTGGAAAAAACTATTTATTTAACAAGCAGAGTGCATGCAGGCATGGAAAAAAGAACTAATAATGTTAAATAATAAAGCCTCTCGCTGTGTAGAAGAAACCTGGGTAGATTTCAGAGTCCTTTCTGTGGCTGTGGCTCTGCCCTCTCTGGAGCTGGGGTTTGGCATGGGCTGCTCTGGGCCATGGTGGGGCTTTGTGGTGATGGTGTTCTGGAGCAGAGCTGAACAGTCCCAAGGAAAGTTCTTGCCTCAGCTGGCAGGCTAGCTAAAAAGCAAAGAGTTCTAACTCTCTGTCTGTCTCCCAAGGAAAGGAGCCGAGAGCTGGGAAAAAGCAGGAAGGTGTTTTCCTCAGCTCTGTGGCAGCAGCAATGCAGGGGAGTGTGTGTCCTTGAGCACAAACTGCTCTGAAAAATTCATCTGGCTTCTCTCCCTGAGAAACAGCTTAAAGACACAGGAAGGCACAGGATTCATGTCTGGCATAGGGCAGGCAGTAGGGGATACAGCATCATACAGTCACTCCAAGACATAAGGATAGCTTGGTTTCACCTCTGGAGGCAATTTTTAGTATCTGTTAATCAGCAGTGAGAGCCTTTTCTTAACCTTTCACAGAGAAAGAGTTGTATCCACATCCGGGCCACCTTCTCAGCTTTTTAGCAAAAGCATAACTTTGCCTGTACTTGAAGTATAATTGCTATTTCTGTTCAGTAAGGCCAAGGGTTATTTTGCTTTCGTCTGAAAGAAAGACCACTGCTTGCTGATATTTGTACCCAGTGGACCTTTAAGACTTGATTGGCCCAAACAGGAATTAAAAAGCCAGTATTTACCGTAAGCAACACTGATACTTTTTCCTGGTTGAGAACCAGAACAGCAGTGATCACTTTTTCTTGTCATCACATAGATAATTTATAGGAGTGGAGCTAAATTGCAGGACCCAGAGTGTCACCATTGTCAGCAGCAGGAATCCAGAAGTATCATCCCTTAGATGGCTAAGTGTGTAAACAGATCTTTTCAAGTTCTTGATCCTGAACACAAGCAGAAACTAATTATGTAGGTGTAACAGACTGTATCCTAACCCTTTATATAATAGCTTGCTATTTTCTGAAGTGTCCAAAATATGTCAGCTCTTGAAGCACACATACTGAGTTACTATACATGGTTTTGTCTCATGCTGGCCTTGATGCATCCTCATTTCAGCCCTGGAGTAGATGGGATAACAGAGCACTAAAGTTTTACTCTGGCAGTACTTGTACTAAAAGTATCCTGAATTACAGGAGATGGAGAACAGTGATATAAGACCTGGAAAAAAGCATAGATGTTGTCAAAGAAAGCCCGTAGGTCTAGCTCTTGTTGTATTTAAAAATCTTTTTAATGTGTTAAAGTGAATGAAGATAAGGAAGACAAAACTTTGAAATGGCTGTGGTGTGATTTTTTCCATGCTTTTTGTGTGCACCATGGAAGGTTTGATACTGTTCTTTTGAAAGAAGTGCTTGCTATGACTGAGCAGTGTAAGATGGAATAGTGACAGCCAGCTGGAATACGTTCTGGAGATGGGCAGCTGCTAAACGTACACCGAATAATTGAAATTTCATGTCTTCTGTTCTTGCCCTGTTGTTTGTCTATGCATTTTTACTTTCATTCCTGATTCCTGTGACTAAGTCATATTCCTTTTAGATCTGTTTTTAAGGCAGTCTCCCTACTTCCATGGCCTTGCATGAAACCAAATTAACTGCACGTACAAATGGCTGCTTTTTAGGATAGACCCTGAGTTGTTTCTCTTGACTGTTCAAAGTGAAAGCTGAATTTTCTTAATACTGATAAACTTTCTCAATTAAGAGCTTACTTTTATGTGCCAGCTTGTACTGATGGCTGGTATGTTTTAAGGAACTTTTTCTCAGTCTGAAGAAAAGGTGTTGGCTCTTACTGATTTCTTCAGAGGGCTTTCTGTTTAGGAAATCATGAGGGTGCAAGTAATTATAGTAGGTATCAGATGCTTTAAAGTGAATCAGAGTATTAAGAAATCAATGTAGTGCAAAGGATTTATATTGGATTCTGCTAAAATTATTCACTGATTGTTCAAAAATGTGGAACATAGTGTTCTTTGAAAGGGTCAGTTTTCCAAAGATTTGGGACATTTAAGCAGGTACATTTGGGTTTTCAGTAGTTCATTTAAGCATGATTTCTCTTCTTCCACTCTGGCTGTCTATGTATGTTTGATGCTACCCATCTGGCTTTTAGACCAGAAGTAAACTATTCATTATCATTATCAATCCTAACATTTCCATGGTGTCTCTATCACGTAAGTTGATTTTCAAATTATTTTATGCACAGTTAAAAGGTTTAATTTTAGAGCCCAAGTATATTTTTCGCAAGTCTTCAAAAACAACACAAGCTATTAATTTTTTTGTAAATGAAATCACACTTAGAAATGTTCACATTTTGCCACTCACATATTACTGTGCATGTACTGTTCAAAAATAATGCTTTTGAATATTCTAAGAGATTTTTAAAAGGTGTTTTTATAAAATTAATTATTTGGAAAATGTATTTGGTTTCTGAAGTATCGTTGTCTATGGAAAAACACTGCTGGTACTAACTTTCCATATTTATAATGCAGAGTAATAAGACAATTGATGGCCAGTCAAAGAATGTGACACTTGTGTCTAAAGACTGTGATGCAGATGCACCTGAAGGTAAGATAAATTTGTTTCTTGTTTTTCCGATGTGGTGGGTGCATGCTCAGCTGTAATAAGCAGCTTAATCTCTCTTCATGGCTTTCATTTCCTTAATATGAAGCTTCGATGTATAGCTAAGTCCAAAAAAAATCTTGCTTAAAGCTTACTTAATTTATTTGAAGGAATGGCTATTTTTAGTAGAAACTATGGGTTAACAAAGCACTCCAGTTAACTTTAAAATCTCCCATTTGCTTTAACGTGTATGTTGAAGATCTTAAAAATAAATCCCAGCTGGTGAATAGCTTAGCATTGAAAGTGGCACTTTACTGTGTATGTTTATCATGCAAACATGCAGACAAATATTCTATTCAATCTCTCGATGTACTCAGGAAAAATAAGGTCTGAGCTTCTCAGTGGAACTTCTCAGTGGAAACATACAGATAAGAGACTTAGGTATTTTTTAATAAGATGGGATTTTCCATGAACAACAATACCAGTGGAACTAGAAGTCTTAGACTGTTTTTCTCTAATTTTCTTAGTTTATCATTTCATAGAATTTCCAGTATAACTCTCTCATCTGGGTTACTGAATGCCCCTTTTTTGAGTTATTGGGCAGAAGATGCATTACAGATATTCTACAGTTGAGTAGTGACTAGCATGCAAATGGATAATTCTGGAATGTTCCTTGACTTTCAATTTTTGCAAACCTTAATGTTGATTTTTTTTTTTTTTGAGAGCCTGGTAACATTTTATTTAGTGCTTATTCCTCTGTGAAACTTGAGTGAATGAGTTTTAGCCTGGTTTCATTAAAAAAACCAAGCTAATTGAAATTATGCTAGTTTTATTTTTTGCAGTGTTACTTTACACTTCCTTTCCCTCTGCATATAAACAGTTTTTTCACAGTTTGAAGTGCAGAAGCCATTGCAATCCTGATAGTGCTCTTTAAGGTCACAATCACATTGATTGCTTCAGTCTCTTGTTTAAAAACATTGATCTCAGCAAAAGATTTATGGCCTTCAGAATGGTCCAGATTTTTTCAAACCCAAGCCTTCAATTGCTCTTACTCTGGCCAACTTTCAGCTCCTCTGTATGAAGAGTAGTTGTATTTTGTGTGTATTTATATACTTAGGAAAATGCTTGACAGTGTTAGTTAATTGATAGAAAAGATAAATAGCTGTCCTGTATTCTCCTCTTATTAACAATATTCTGTAACACCTGATTTTTTTGACTGTTTCTAGAAGTTCTTAATGGCAACTCAGTTTTTCTCTACTTCTATTAATGGAAAATACAAAACTTTATTTTTTTGTACTGGCGGAGGTACCACCACTCGACCATTAGTTCTTTGTTCCTAGTCTGCCAAGCCAGGTCTCTTTTGCAGAGTTGTTCCCTTGTATTTATGCTTATCTTCAAATTTAGTACGTATGTGTTAGTCTCGTTCCTCGTGGTTCATAGCATTTCCCAAGAGTGATGGATTTTTTTTTTCCCATTTTCCTCCATACTTTAAATCATTCATCCGTTTTTTGATTACTATTTTTAGGCTTAATGCAGTTTCAAGTGTTTATGTATTTTGACAAATATTATTGTTCATTTCATTTTTAAGATGCCCTGTTTCTGGGATTAAAAATAGAAACTCTGGCAAAATTCAGAAGAGCAAATGTGTTGTCTTTCAAAATAAGATCACTTTGTCCAAGTTGTACAGATCTTTGTTTCCTGTTAGCAGCTTCTTGACTTGGCCAATACCTGCTGAAAGCAGAATATACTCATTGGCATTGATAAGCTCATTAGTCTTGATCTTTGAGAGAAATTAAAATAGTCTGATTTCCTTAGACTTTGCTTATTTATAGAAACTGGGACTGGATTTAAATAAACTTATGCAATTCCACCCATACTTGAATTTTTTTGAATACTTCTAATACTTGACATGATTTTCTTTCCTAGTTTACTTTGATCAGTGGAAACAACATGCTGATGCTTAAAACTAGTCTTCTGATGTACTCAACATAAGCTGTCTGTGTAAATGATGGTTTTGGTTTGTCATCATCAACATGTTGTTGTAGTGGCTGTCTCTGAGTCACGGACTCCTTTCTTAATAGAAAAGAGGTGGAAAAGGTGTTGGTATGCTGTCATGTGCTAGGCTAGTATTAGTAGAAGATGGATGGATGTTTCTTAAATGGGAATATCCATATGATCAAAACGCTTAAGTGGAGTTACATTAACTGTAGATGGTACTTTCAGGCCATTCAAGTGTTTTTATAAGTGAAAGAAAAGTTTATTTGGTAATACTCAACTTAAAAAAAAAAGTTGGATTAGTGAGAACAGTTTATTCATTGTTTCATCCAGTCAGCTTTAGAAACTGGAAATTTAGTCCTTGCCTTGGAGTACCTGCCGTATTTAGTACCTGATAACAGAAGTAATGAAAATAAGTAGATGCTACTCTTTTCTGTGATCAGACAGAGCATTTTGACAAGTCAAACTTATTTCAAAGGTAGGAACTAAAGTTCTAAATACAATTTCTCTTATTTTTAAGGATATTAGACATGGGCAAAAACAGATGCAAATAACTTAAGGTAAAGGTTAGTAAAGCGCTTGCCGTTTGAATTGCTGTCTTTGGTACTAGGGTTTTATGTAAACCAGTGAACTGGAACTAAATGCAAACATTGATTTGTCTCTCCAATTTATTTTGTTCCATATAAATGGAATTAATTCTAACAGGTGTTTTTTCTTAAATATACAACAAGCAATGACCGTTTAACGGCTATGCTGATAGATAAGCTTATAGCAATCTGCTGTCTTACTGAATACTCAGATGTTGTAGATATGATATCTACTTACTAAGTAAATTATTTTTTTCTTTCTGAGATGGTAGAAGAGACCTGATCTTGTTGTAACAGCTAATATTTCAGGCTTTAATGAGCAGTATTTCCTGTAGATTTATTTCAAACTAATGTTTGTCTTTGTCCAAAGGATAGTTTCACTTCCTGGAGAAACACACAGCAGTTAAAATGCAATCTTATAAAAAACATATTCTTGAGTATTTATAGTTAGTTATATAATCTGTTGGGTTTTAGCATTGTTATCTGCTTTCATTCAGCAAACTTCTTTATTTACTCCTTATGTGCAGGAGATAAATCTGTTTTATACTCAAGGACAAAGACCATAATAGTGTAACTACATGAAACAGAAGACAAAAAATAATAGAGCAGGGTACATCTTACATGTCAAAGTACCTTTGTTTAGTTAAACATCTTGCACAAAAGTTTTATAAAAAGCTTTTTAAGTAGTCTTTGGGGGCAGCAAATGTTATGTATTTGTTGTAGGCAAAACAAGCTTTAGTTTTCAGTGTTCAACACAGTTGGGCAAAAATATCATTTGATGACTGTTTTCAAGGGCTAATGACAGCTGAAATGTCAGGTCCACAATTCAGTTGAGCCTAAGGTAAAGCAAAGGAGTTCAATTATGCGATTAAGGCTCTTGCAACAGGACTAATGTTTTGAAAACTTGGTATAGGTTTAGCTAAACAGGTTAATGGAATTTAATGTAAATGAGCAATGAGTCAGCTGCAAACCTGAACTACGAGATCAGATAAACACTATCTGCCTTTTTTCTGGAACAAAAAAAAGCTACTTTTTCAGCATCACATACTTTAAATGCATAATTTGCTCTGAATCCTCCTTGGATTCTCTTCTTTCATTGAGGAAATGAGCCTTGCCCAAGGCCTATTACATGCTGGGTGCAGTCTATCTGCTGGGCCTTTTCTGTAGATCTGAGCCGACTTGGAACTACATGTCAAGTGGAAAAGAAAAATTTATCACTGTTTCTAAGGCTTTGAACTGAGAAGGTCTTACTTTGCTAACTTGATTTATTCTGCCTTCTGAGACACTCTTGTTAATTAGAGCTCAAAAAGTTCAGGACCCTCAGGCTTTATTTTTGCCTGCATGAAGACTAGATATAGACATTTCTCAAGCTGGAAAGGAGCCCCAAATACAAATGCCAAAACAGGAGCATACTCTATTTCTCTTCTAGAGAAATGCACGAGACGTGCAAACAAAAATCTCAAGCATCTTGCTCAGAACCCTCAATATTAGTGATTTTTGTATGAAGAGTTGTATGACCATAGGTTATCACTTCCAAATTAATTAGTTTGGAAAGATAAAAAATGCTTCACATAAAATAAGGATTTTAGTGAGGACTTTCCATTTTCCTGTTGCTTTAGTGAATGACCTTCCTAGTACTTTACCATGAATCTATGCTTATACGTAACACTTTTGAAGTCTTCTATAACTGTAAGAACTCCATATAGATAAGCACAATGATGCATGTCTGACCACAGAAAGCCCTGTTTGGCACCTGAAAACAATTTGAGGAGCTGAGA
The DNA here is from genome assembly GCA_013396875.1 of Vireo altiloquus. NCBI lineage: Eukaryota > Metazoa > Chordata > Aves > Passeriformes > Vireonidae > Vireo > Vireo altiloquus. Next base: position 187,855 of record VZRF01005762.1, read on the forward strand.
GTGCTGTAAATATCTTTTTGCAGTACACAGTTCACTGAAACGCTACTGTAGATACATCAATTCCCACAAGTTTTTTTTCTTGGAGGAGGAGCTTTTGATAAGAATGAAAATAGAAGGCTATGCCATCTAATGCTTCCTTTGTGGAGTTTTGCATCCATGTTCATCCCTAGAGTACTGCCATTGATGTTTATCACTGGCTGTATCTTTACAATAAGAACTATTTCCCTCTGATTAGTTAAAAATAAGGTTTTCAAGGGATACTCAGAAAAGCCTTTTGGAGAAGTTCAAGTTTAGGCTGCCAGTTCAAATGTGTGAAATAACAAATATGGTTTAAACCTATGCAGCTAGTGTTTGTAATTAACCTGAATTGTACACAGTGTTTCAAAAGATCTCTAGTTTCAACAAAAGCATTGAGAGCACTTTTTCTATCAGCAGGCTGATCCAATGCTTTATTGCTTCCCTGTAGAAACTGGGCATTATCTCTTTGGAATTAAAGTGGTTTCAGATTTAGCTTTTGAATAATGCTGTACCTTTTCACTTTATACATGGACTTGTAGCATTAATATTTTCCTCACTTGAGGGTCCTTAATAAACATTAAAATCAAGTCATCCTTTAAACATATGAAAAATGAGATTACCAGGTTTAGTGCTTCAAATCTCATTACATTTTTTTCACCTAGTCTGTTAATACATGCAAATCTTGGCACCCTCACAGATTCTCTGTAACCAAAGTGAAATAGAAACTTTATAGCTGGGTGAAATTTTGCATTATAATGCCATAACTGTGCTAGGATGAACTCCAAATCTAAAACGGCCAAAAGAGGACTGACAGGCTCTCAGAACATATAGCAGGAAGTAGTGAAAACTCTTGCTATGTTAGTTAAAGTTTGTTTGTGCTTGGTTGGTTCTAAGATCCAGAACCCTGTATCTACAAGTAAATCCTGCATTTATACATAAATGTAAATCCTGTTAATACATGTCACTTCATTTAAATTTGACTGTTGGGAAAAAATGTGATACCCAGATCACTGAATAGGACATTATTTTCATTATTTAGCATTTAGAAGCTTTGATTAGTGACTTTTTCCTTCTTTCAGCACAGGATCTTGGAGGATCTTACTGGAAACTTCCTTGTGCTATAAAGCCCTGCTAGTACTGATGGGACTTGAAAATCCTCAAGCCATTTAATGTAAACATTCATAATGTATAATTATCATCAAGAAGTTTTGTGACTGCTGCAGTTGTTCGTGTACTGTAAAATAACTGCAGATAGCTATTCGTTATCCAGACTTGTAACTTTTGTTACAAAATCAGATATGACTATTTGTTATAAAACCAGACTGATTCACATTGATTACATCATTTTTCTGGCTGTCTAGTTTTATATCAGGTTGTCTTTGATTTGCAGATAGACCATGAGAAGTATCATACACAACTTACCTGTAGCTTGAAGCACTGAAAAAAACAGTTTACTCTCTAAAAAATTTGTCCCAAATAGCTTTTCCAGGCTCCTCATTAGTTCCTGGTTTCCAAATTCCTGGCTCCTTCTTAGCCTGCTAAATCTTTTCCTTTGTCAGGATTTGATTCCAAACCTACTGAGCAGCTTCTGTTAAATAAGATAGTTTTTTGGACTAGACTTTATCTGGCTAGACTTTTGGTCTCTACAGGTCTAATTTAGGTGCCATCTCATTACCACTTCCAGCTAAGCAAAAAAAACCTACACCAAAGCCAGATAACTGGGATGAAACAGCAGGCAGCTTTTTTTGCTTGTATGTTAGACCAAGATTTTAAAAAACTTTAGATAGCTGCAAACTGTTGTTTAACATCTGAGTGATTTGATACTCATGCTTCTGTAATGCACTGTAGTACTTCAAAGTGCTGTTGGAAGTGTGTTGGAGGCTTAGTGATTCATATCTCTTTAAGTGGGGAGTTATTGTAGCTGCGTACAACCACTTGGGAAATATTTTCAGATCCCTGCTATATGTGAGTGGTATGTGTTTCAATATGCTTTTCTATCTGATGAGGGATCAAAGGTGTGATTTTATTGTAAAGTTAACCTTGAAGCAAGTGGTACTGAAGCTGTATAATACTTGCATTGTTGTGAAAGCTGAATGAGCGATGAATGAAATTTAAGCAATTTCTGGGAGAAGTTAGCTAAGAGAAAAATAACTGGCATGGAATTCCACCACCCAAAAGTTGTAAAAGCTTTGTATAGGAGATTAATTTTACCTTGTGAAACCAGAGAAGTAGCAGCAGTGGAGGAGCTGGATTGTGAAGTGCAAAGACAGGCTCAACAGCTGAATGAGGCTACCATTAATTCTCTGTGTATATATACATATATCTCATAGCAGAGGAGAATATGGAATAAGTGGGGATATGCTTAAATGGAATATGGAAAAAAACACTTGTAGAAGCTGTTAAGGGGCAATTAAGAACGTGGTCGTTTTTTTTCCTGTTTAGCGAACAAGAAAAGAAAGAAATACTGTATTTGTGTCTGGGACAGCTGTTGCTACCATTCCATGAATCCGTTTCCAGAGAAAGCTGAAAGATATGTGAAATACAATCTTTAACATAAACTTCTGTGGACTGAAGCACTTGAATGAAATATTGATAAAGATGTTAGGTTGTGGGATGATAGGTACAAAATGGGAAAATATTTAATATACTTGCTAATATCCTCCAGTAGAGACTCCTGAAGCTTTCTTTGTCTCAACAATTTGATCCGTGACCAAAGCCATACCTAGAAATTTCTAGCAGCCTCTGCTTTTTGCAACTCAGCTTTTGAATTATTGGCAGCAAAATAAGTATTATTTTGTAATATAAATATGTATTAAATAAGTATTCTTGGATACCTGAAGCTATGCCTTCAATACTTTTAGGGTCTGAAATTTTGCAATGCTTAGGTTTCAAGCACAGTAAGGGTGCAGCTTTTCCTTTGGAAGTAGTTTTGAGTATATTTTAAGTTAAACAGGTTCTGCTTGAAGTTGGGGACATCAACTTCATCTGTCTTTGGATAACATTCCAATTTTGGGTTTTCCATCCAAGAATACCATTGTTATGTGAATTTGTGTTATCTCAAGATCTACCTTTGTGTAATGATTTTGAGCACACACAGGACCTAAGAGGTAATCTGGTCTAACCCCCCAGTAGGGGGCAAGGAGAGCAGGTTGCTCACATCCATCCACCAGCTGTGAATGTCTCCAGGGACCGCCTGCTTTAATGTTTACCTGTGCTAATTGCTTCTCCTAGTACTTAATAGGAATATTTCTTGCTGCAGCTCTGTCACCTGTTGCCCTGTTATTATGCAGATCTAGGAGGAATTTTATTTAATACTTTGTATGCCCCTGCTAGATAGCAACGGTAGCAGTAAGACACACCTGCAAGCACCTTTACTTCAAGCCAAAAGGATGCATCTTCATTGTCTGCTATGCACTCTAAGCTGTTGCAATGCTCCTCCACTAGATTTGCTTCAATAAGTCCGTGCTGCTTTTGTACTGGGGAGCCCAAAATGGCACCAGTGCAGATGCAGTTTGTCACAGTTCTGTGGACTGATCAGTTCTGTGGGCATTCAGTGCCTTCCAGAAATAGTGGAGCCTGATACTCAGTTATTTTCTGAGTTAGAGATGAACACTGGTAGCTACATGTTCTGTTTGTCTATTGGGAGATGAGGTTGCTTTCTGCAAAGTTATATATCTGGTCAACCCTCAGCCTGCGCTACTGCATGGTGTCACTTTGTTCCAGGTGCAGGCCTTCTGTCTCTGTTAAACTATTTCAAGGGGCTTGAAAGAACAGCCCTTTCCTAAATCTAACCATCTGATGTGTCGAGCTCCTGTTCTTTATTTCTCCCCAATTTGATCTATTTATGGAGGGTATAATCTGTTTCATTGTCTAGTTGATAAATGAAGAGGTAAAACAAGTATACACTATTGGCTTTCAAATAATGCCAATGTTTATAAATTACATTGTTCACAACAGTTTGTAACTCTTCCCTAAGAAACTGTTTCATTCTACATGCTTTTTGTGAAAGCTCATTGTATTTTGAGATGCATAAAAGATGGACTTCATAAGTAAGTTGTTATAATTTGAGTTTTCAGTGCAAAAAATCACATTTTAGGATTTAATATTTGGTTTTGGACAGAATTATCATTGTAATTTATCTTAAACTAGCTCATTAACTTCCAGGAAGAAGCTTAATTTGAAAATAGTACATTGAGTGTAACTGTTTATAATTTACCATAATGAAAAACTTCATCAGTGGACTCAAAACAAAAAATAGTTGACTGTTCTGGTCAACTTGCTATTCTGTGTTTAAAAAATTGTTTTGTTTTGAATCCTGCCTGTTTGGCTTGGTTTCTTGGTCAGCGCTACATATGTTCATAGAATATGTTGTAATTTTTAAATGGTGACAGGTATCTACTGAAGTCTTGGTAGCTTTCCATGTGTACTTTTGTTCCACATGATCAAAATACATCCATAATATTCACATTGATCATTCTGGATAACAAGTAGCTGTCTTAATTCAGGCTATTCATTGTAACTTGTTTCTCTATATGACTCAATTTAGAATAAGTTGATGAAAAATGTCGTGTCAGCCTATTAAGTAACATTAGTTTAGAAACAATAGCTGAAATTTAGTTATCTGCTCTTGTGACATTGCATAGAAACATTTTTGCAAGGCCAAACTGCTCTAAAATATTTATCATCCTCTATTTAATCCAATTATTATAAAGAGCCATCTGAAAGTCTTTTAGTTGTTTTTTAATTCAAGTAATGAGCTGGAGAGCTGCAGATGGTATTGACCATATTTTCAGCAATTATGAAGCATTTTCACTTTACCAGCATTTCTTACTTAGGTGTCTGCTAAAAGTCAGCTATATATCTATGTAAGTAGTGTATCACAGCTTTAGAAGACAGGAAGTCTGTACTTCAGCTGCACCTGGGGAGTATTTCCAAACCTGGGGTCTGAACTGAGGGACAAACAAACAGTTTCTGGGTTGCTTGCTTTCTCTAGTGTTCAACATGTCTACACACCAGTTCCTGCTCTGAAATGGGCTTTAGGTGGAGTTTGAAGCATTGTACAAAAAACCAACTGGGAAATGATATTTTACCTTAGCGTGAACTCAGTGCCCCCTTCCTTGCATTTGAGAGATTCAGGGACTGGCTTGTGTGTCCTGCTGGCCACCCTCTAGCATGACCCTGAGTCAAGATTATGAAGAGTTAAACTTTAGCCAGGAGTTAGAAGCACTTTGTACTGATTGAACCAAAGGATAGGAGTTAGAAATTTAGCCAAGAAGTGTAGTGCTATTCACTATTATGTACCTGTCTTAAACTTTGCTTATAATAAGTGAACTGTCATAGGAACAAAAGAAGGTGGTAAAATTATAGCTAGCACCTCAGCTAGTAGGAGATCTGAGTCGAGGCCAGGAGACATGTCAAAGCTTGCCCACAATGGAAGGCAAAGAGTTCATGTTGGTGAAGACTCTTCTGACTTCATCCTTTGACACCACCAACCCAAATCAAGACGACCGACCCAGATCAAGAAGAGAACTGCGCACACACAAGGCACTAACAGCCTCATTTTAATAGGAATCAGGGAATGGGAGGTGCTGGGGGTATGTGTATGATTAATAGGTAAAACTTCATGAAATAATAGAGAGCGATAACTTTTTACGATGCTGGCACATCTCTCAGAGCTGACTCCCATGCAGCCCGCCGGTGTAATAATAAACATACCACTTTCTAACTTTAGTTAGTTAGAGGGTTCTTGTCTGTGAATTCAGTTTTTAACAACTCAACCCCTTGAATGCCACAGGTTCAGTGTTCTATACAAGCCTTTATGCTCCGTGTCTGCGTGTTGAAAATTCCTTGGCAATTTGAGTTTTAATTTTAAGATCTAACAGTTAGAAATGAAGAAAAATACAGCCACATCAGAAAATACACTTCAATTTTCATGTTGTTAGAGGAGTAAGGTTTAACCACTACTGTCATGTCTTGTGTGCTAATAAGCCCTGTGCTGGGGTTGTTTTTGTGTATATGACTCAACATTGTAATTGACTTTTGATTTTTTTATAAAGCTTGTAAGTGTAATCCTGGTAGAGACACAGATTTTCGTGGTCCTGAAATGTATATATTAATCTAGAACCTGCTTTGCTGGGCTGCAGTTTATATAAAATGTTTATACAGATTCTAGTTAATAATTGACACATCTACATGAGAAATTGTTTCCAGTAGTAGTGGGGTTACCTGTCACAGTCTCCCATAACAAGTGTCTCTTTTGTATACCATTTTGGTGCAGGGGAGTAAATTGGATTTAATAGAGTGTAATCATTCTGCAGAGCTAAATGCTCTTCATAACTCCTACAGTATTATCCTACTATATGATATTTAGCTGTTTTTTTTTTTTATTTTTTGTTCTGTGTTAATCAGTACTATTTCCTTTCAATTTAGATCAGTGTATTGTCACTCGAACATACCTCTTTCTTCATAAATTTTGGTTCTTCAGTGCGGCCTATTACTTTGGGAACTGGGCATTCATTGCAGTAAGTACTTTGATTTTGGAGACTTGAATCAAGTTGGATAATTTACAGTACTTGTCATTGCGTCATTTGCATCACCACATTACAATTAGTTTTACATATGTTGCCCTTATATGCCCCTGAACTGAATAACAGTAACACTTTCTACTTTACATTTGCAGGTCTTTTTAATTGGATTAATTGTTTCATGCTGCAAAGGCAAGAAATCAGTCATTGAAGGTGAAGTAGATGATGATGATTCAGATATGAGTGATGATGAACTCTCTGTTTATTACCATTGATAACCTTTTGCTTTCAAGATGAAAACATGTGAAGTTATGTTGAAGTCATGCCCATGTGGAACTCGTATCCAAATAAGCATCTTTGCACCTGTAAAAATAGAAGAAATAAGTGTACTCACTTAAAGGGATAAAAAACCTGAATATCACTTTGAGTATCACTTTTAAATGAGAACAAATGTTGAAGCTGAGTTTGAATAATATATAGAAAATATTGTTTTATGATTAAACTTATATATAACCTTCTGATGTATAATTTGATGAACTGTTGTAACTATTTCATAACTCACCGTGCTCTTCTGTTACCTTAGGTTTTCTTAAATACTTTCATGCCTAACTTGTAGGACTTTTTTTATTCATAAATACAACTAGCTAAAATCCTGCAAAACAGTGCAAATATTGCAGGAAAGATTTGGATGAAGTTTACACTCTCAGAAGGGGTCGACTTAACTTTTGCATTGGTTTTGCTGGGATTTCCATATAACATTATAGCTAACAAGAGACTGTCCATTAAAGCCAAGAACATTATTTAAATGGTGAGTTTCCAGTCTGTGAAAAATAAGTCATTTTCATACTGTGATTTCCACTGAGTTACATGAGAATCCTGAGGTAACTATGAGGTGGCTTTTGCTCTCTCAAAGGAAATCATTAGTGTGAATTGCAATATTCAGCACTGTTGCAGTGTTTTAGTATGGTTCAGTTCTGAAACTGCCAGGTGCCTGATTTAGTCTTAACCAGTGGAATAATTCTGATGCGATTAATTTTTAACTTATTTTTCTCTTCAATGCCAATTGTCTAGTTTGAAGTTTTCTTTCAATATTTAATGTAAATGTTGTCAATTTATTTACAAACCAATATGTTTATATAAACACAGTTCAGAAATATTTTTGTCATTTGTGTTGTCTTTGTAAATTAATCCTGAGTTAACTATATAGTTACTGAGCTATATTTTTAAGGATGAAAAAAATCTTCATATATCTTTTGACAGATTCTGAAAGAGAAAATGTTTACAAGGACAGGTTTTTAGGGTTCCAGTGCTACCTGAGGGACATTATAGTCTATGCAAGCACATGGAAATGTAATTAGGTAGTCTTTTTTATAAGAATAATTGTTAAATAGCTATTAGAATGTAGGGTAATTATTAATTTTATGTCCTGTTTTCATGTTTGCAAACACTAAAGTTATTTCAAGAATAATCTGCCTCTTTCTGCAGTATTTCAGAACAGCAGGCTCTCAGGAACTTCTGAATTCTAATTTAGTTTCAGTATTGGAGGAGGTCTTAGGTGAGTTGTGCAGTTAGTGCAAGAACACAGGGAACTGGCATTTGGACTACAGGAACATAAAAACCTGATGTCTTTTAACAAGCCTTCCATGCCAACTGCGCCAATAATATAAATGTTTATGTTGCAGTGTGGAAGAATCACACACAGAATAAGCTGAGTTGGAAGGGACCCACAAGGATCATAGTGCCCATCTCCAGATGTTGCAGGTTGATCATAAGCTGAAAATAGGCAGTCAGGTCTGCTTCACTAATACCAGTCAAGTTTTTTGCTATCAATGTGACATTTGAAAGGACAGAAATGTATTCAAACACTGAGAGTAGATACTGAAATTTGCCTAGGCAGTCTGAGCTCTCTGACTAGCTTTAGCTGAATATTATTTAAACATGACAGTTGGGGAAACTTGCAAGGAATTAGTTAAAAGAAGTCCAAGTAATTCAAACAGAAGGTGGAACGTGATGTCGACTGTCTGGAAGCTGCATCCAGAGCAAAGCAAGAACTTGGAGTATACTTATTTGTAGATGCCCTGGTGGAAAACTTAAATGAGCTAATTTAAATAAATTTAACTGCTCAGATGTCCTCCTTTCTTTGTGGATTTTATTCAATTTTCATCTTCAGCTTTAACCAATGGTAATTGTCACTTCCTTCTTATACATTTGTTTGTTACACAGTTTTGCAGAGTTATATCCATTCTGCCTTAACTTTGCCCTGGGGAGATGACTGCTTGTCTGGGAAGATTGTCAGGAAGGTGTTGGTTTTGTTCTGTGTAGCTGCTTCAGGCTATGTGCAGGCCTAGGAATCACTGACCAAGATACCTGGCCAGTGCCTTAGGTATATGTTACTATAGGTCTCTCCTGTTTCGAGCATTTCCTTAATGTCCAGGAATTCTTTCCCAATCCAGTCCTGTTTCCTGTCTAAATAGTCCATTTCCAATGCAGAAATACAACAGTCTGCCTTTGAAATGGTGAATTTGTCTTTTTAATTGGAGGACTCAGTACCTTTTTTTTTTTTTTAATCTAGGTATTTAATCAGATTTATAAGCAGCTCATTGTTAATTGCAGCTATCAAGAAACAGGTTTCTATAGGAGAGTTCAAAAGTTATTTCAGACATCTGCTGTCACCCTCTATCATAGAAGCAGTAAATAACTGCCAGCATTCATAATTGGAATTACTCGTCACCTAAATCTCACTAAAATTTTTCAGGAGTCCAATGAACCATTTGACTGACAAGGTTTTAAAAGATTTTCTATGCACAAATGTAATTGTAATGAATATACACACAATAATTCATCTCTAAATACTTCATGTGATGGAAACTTGACATTTTTAGGTGTACTGTGCCTTTAAAATGAACTAGAGGTGTTTTTGAAGTGTACTGTGTGAACTCGGTTTTTCTACATCCATTATCACCCAGTCAAGAAACCTAGCAGTGAAATTTAAGACAGCTCTCACTTAAAATACTTGGCTTTGATCAATACTTGCAGGAACTTTCAAGACACAGAATTTCCAGTATATTTTTTTCCTAGTTCCCTCTTGTGCAGTCTTAAATGCTTACAAATAAAACAGTTAATTACTTTTCATCCACAAAGTTATGGTGCCTGCTGTAGCAGCACATCTCACTAATTTAGGTGCTAGAAATGAAATGATAGTTCAGTTTTCTGCAGGTTTGGGAGCAAATTTGAAGTTCACAGTCATGTTACTATAGTGTATTCCACCTTGCAAGCAAAGATCTGACATCTTCGGTTGAGTCTTCAGAGATCTGTTTTCTGAACTAATGTCACTTAAAGGCTTCAGAATTGTTTCACTGCTTTGTTTATACGAGTGATATTTCAAATCCATCTCTGAAGTGTGAGCTGTCAAAACTTTCGTAGTGCCATTGTCAGACAGGGCTTTTACCTTTGTTGTTGCACTTTTCCAGTTAGCTTCTACCCTGTTGGAGGCTCATGAACATTTAGAAACTAGAGAGCCTTAAATCTTCGTGACACATGTCAAACAAGCCATGATCAGCGGGAATATGTTGGATAGAGTTCAGCAACATGTGCAAAATAGGTCCTCATTTTGCTCCTTGTACTATAGTGATTGGTAGTTTACCCAGAGTTACAGGTCATAAGTACAATAAAGCCTGTAATTGTTTGCTTGTTCCTTAGATGAAGCTGAGAGAGTGCTGCAGATTTCCTGCTGATTGTCAGAAACAAGTGAAAAGCCTTTCCTGGTAAAGATGAAAAGAAATATCTGCTAGCTTTTTGTATTTTCTGCTTTAACTTCAGGAAAATGATTGCAGGGTAGGCTTGAGATTTTGCTCTGAAAATTTTAATCTACTTCTGGGTAGAGTGTACCTGTACCAGAGCCATGCTAGATAATTGCATGCTCAGAAAATGTGACTATTTAAGCTGAAAGCTAATGAACCTTTCAACACTTACGATTTGCCTCTGAATAATCAGTGTAGACATGACTATGAGATTTCTTTGAGATGTCTTCTACTGCTTAGAAACTGTATTTCTTGGGGTTTCAGCTGTTATTTGGTTTTGTCAACACAAGTTTGAGTTGGACAGTTTGAGCTGGCCTACAAAAGAGTTTTGAAAAGCATTACCCCCTTGTGGAAACTATTATGTGGTTTATCTTAAAATAATGCTAAATGCTGTTAGGCACAGCAGAGGTACATTTGAAGTGGTTAAGGTAACTGATGAGGTGTAGAAGGTAACTCTTCCAGTAAGTAAGGAGATAGTCGGCCCTTATGACTGCAGTGATACAGTTCTTGGTATGGGTAGGGAAATAAAGCACTGCTTCTGAGATAAAGCAAAGGAAAAAAGATTCATCCCCTTCTAAAATTAGCAAAGTAATTTGAAATACTCAGGCTGTAACATTTTTCAGGATCTTAGGTTAAAAATTACAGTTCATATTGAAAATACTTTTTACATTAGTGTAGATCTGTTCTCTTGTAACCTTCTGCAAGGTCATTTTTCTTGCAGATAAAGCAAAGACATGAAATTGAGAATCACTGTTTCTTCTTCAAATGTGTATTTTGACTGTACTTCTCAGAAGAAGTAAAAGGCTTGTTTTGATTGTGGCAAGATACGATTTTCTATTAATACTCTAAACCAAATTCTGCTTCTAAATTAAGACACTTGCCAATTCTGGATATTTAAATGGATCAGAAATTCTAGTGTTCTTCATCAGCTTTAGTGAGATGTGGTTGTTACAAAAATTATCTGGAAGTTGGGCTATTTTTAACTTCCTCCTATTCAGAGAGGTTGCATGAGTGATAGCACTTCAGTCAAATTTATAGCTATAAAGAGGATTATTTCTTTTAAATAAACAGACAGTTTAAGCACATTTAATGACCCATATTTATAGCTTTCTTCCAGATTTACCTCTAGAAGTGTGATGTGCTTAGGGGGTCAGACAGAAGAATTTTGATTTATGCAGGACTGGTAATAGAGGTAAGCCACAGATATGGTTAAGTTTCATGATCGTCTTGTATAATTGTTGAGTCCTTATTTTGTATGTTGCAAACGTCTGTATTTTTTCACAAAGAAAATATTCAGGTTGGCTATTAAACAAAACAGCTTAATTTTTTTTGAGCATTTTTACAGGACAATGTCAAAATCCTTATCATGAGAATCCAAAAGCCTTGAGTAAAAATGGAGATTGTGAGACATTCAAAGTAAATGTAAAGTTGAACAAATGTGCAGTTCCTACTGAAATTCCAGTCTGGATATGGTGCTTTTCACCAGAATGCATGGAACTTCCTGCAAGGAAGTAAAATATCAATTGAGTTAGTACCTCTGCTTCTGCTAAGCTGCCTGAACATTAATCAGGACATTACCAGGTGTGGTAAGTGTATTTCTTAAACCAAGAGGACTTCAGAGTCAGGACAGCAAGGATTTGGTGTGGACGTCAGTGATATTTCTCACACACATAAACCCCTTCCCAGAGTTACAGCCTATGGACTTATTACTGTATTAGGCTTTTGAATGAGTGTTCTGGGACTAAAATATTTGATTCTGACATTTAGTATGTAATTTAAAGGTACCATTTACATCCTAAGTTCAGACTTATAGAATCATTTAGAAAACTTGGCGAAGACAGTAAATCTTAACACTGCCAAGTCCACCAGTAAACCATGTCCCTAAGCATCTACATGTTTGTGAATTCTGAGTTGTACTTACTCTTCTCTAAACTTTCAAGTTAGCAAAATGCAAATCTACATCCTTAGTGTCTGCTTCCTTTATGTTCTTTCCAAATAATAATGTAAGATGCTGTTGACATGTATACCTGATTCTTATGGAATGTTATTTTGGAATGGGCTTATGAAGAAAACATCAGTTTATTGTGAAGAGAAGTGTTTTTTTCTGTTTTGAGGTGCAAAGTCCTGAATGTAGAACAGCTTCTTATTTGAACTTGAAAGTTAATTTCTTAACAGTGGACATATCTTTCTAGTGCATGGAGAAAAAAGAAATAATTGGGAAATATGAACTAAGAGGAATCCTTATTTTCCCAACTGTGAGGCAGCTAGTTTATTTTTTCAGAAACTGGTATCAAAGAAATGAAATTTTTATTAATTTCCTTGTCTAGAAAGATAATGCCTCTTAAGTTGTGCAGGGACCGATATCAGGATTATTTTAGGGTGTGATTTTCAAAAATACCGAGTGGAGCTCCTACTGAAAACCTCAAGGATTTCAGATCCTAGGCAATTTGGAACATGCTGCTTTGTGCTCGAAGTACTTAGGGAAAATATAGACCCAACTGTTTTCCTTTCAGTTCATAAAAGAATTAAATATATTAAAAACATACTTTTAATGAATGGAGTTGGAAATGCTAGCAGTTTTAGGTATTTGAAAATATGTTCCTGAACAGTTAATACTTGACTAATGCAATCATTGTAGAAGAAGTGTCAGACTTATCTGGTCTTGTCCCTGGTTCTGAGAGGCAGCAGAAAGGTACTGTCAGAATTGATTGTAGATCAATTGATTGTTATCTTTCCTGAACTAGCTTTGAGCATAGAGTTAAGAGATGTAATAATAGAAAATGTTTTTTTTTGTGGAGACTGTTTTTAATCTCTGATTTAGTCCTGTGCTGTTCAGAGCTCGTCCAAATGGTACCTGACAATATTCTGGAAGGGGTTGACAGCTCTAGGAAGCAATTGTTCATAGAAAAGACAAAGGTGTAGAGAAAAGACTCTTACATGTGCTAGATCCACAGAACTTAAAGCTTCCACCACAGAGGTCTATGCTTCAGACATTCTGGTATCCAACAGCTCAATGCTGCTTCACTCCAGGCTAATTTGCATTGTGGGAAGATATAATGCTGTGGAGTGGTGTAAGCAAAGCGGAGTGCTGAGAAAGGAGCTTGCTGGTTACAGGTGTACAGGACCTAAACCTGATCTGTAGGTTTCTAAGTTTTCATCTCTGAAGAGGCTTTCATTGCTGACAGAGAAGTCAGATTTCTCTATTCCATCAGCAGACAGGTGATCTAGTTGAAGTTGCCCCTGCTCATTGCAAAGGAGGTTAGACTAGATGACCTTGAAGTTCCCTTCTAACCCAAACCGTTCTGTGATTCTCTTCATGGAATCATACAATCGTATTCTTGATGAGTTAGATCTCAAGAGCTGTATCACTTATTTTGGAATGTGGCAAAAAGGAACATTTGGTAGAAGATGAGTGGGTGCTGATTCAGGATGATTAGACCTTCCACTTTAGTTCTTCTGCATTCATAGCAAAGGTAGATTAAAATGTATGGGCAGAATTTAGTCTGAGCAAGTCATATTTGAAAACTGAGCCATTTAATTTGAAAAGACTTACTCCAGGTTTTTTTAAAAACTTAGTTCATGGTTTGGGTTACCAAACTTTATAAATAATATGTAGTTAAGGTCCCTTGCATATTCAGAGATGTCCTTCTCTGCAGATGTGCCAAATGTTTGAAGTACACATAGAGTACTACCTGCTAGAGAGTTAGTACGAGTAGAGTACCTACCTACACCTACTTCATGCAGGCTGGCTGCAGTACCTGCCCTGTACTGCTAGATCATGTCATTGTCGTCAATTTGGGTGGAATAAACTTTTGTTTTCACACCTGGAAAAGACTCCTCATCACTGTGCTCTGAGGGAGAACTCTGTGTCCCTGCTGTTGAATTTTATGTATTGCAGACTTCTAAACATCTCTCGACATCAAAAAGGAAAGTAGAAGCAGCTTCTATAACCAATTGCTCCATGGTGTGTCCGCAAGGCAAGGGTGTTGATGGTGGTCTGACCAGAGAGTGTGGTGCACCTAGCAGGTGGCAAATCATAATTTTTCTGGTCTTAGAGGCATTCCAAGAGTAGCTAGATTGGTCGTACAGGCTAGAAAAAAGCTGTGTTGTAACATAATCCAGTCTAAAAGTACATTCATTGTTCATCCAGCAATGTTGTCCTGCTGAACAAAGGGTTTTTCTTGCTGTGGAACCAGTGCTACCACATGATGTGTGTGGAATCACTTGCACTGATGTGCAAGGCTTGCTGAGCAGACAAATGGTGCCAGTTCCAAGTGGTAACAGCAGAAATCCGCATCCTACCAACAGGAGTCCCGTCTTCTGGCAATGAAGCGTGTCTATTTTTTGTTTTAGAAAAAGCTCAAGATCAGCATCCTGACAAGCTGGCATCCTCCTGGAGTGGAGCTAGGAGCTGTTTTAATGCCTTTCAACTGTTTCCACAGATTTCCGGTGCCACTGCAGCAATCATGTGAGGATGGTTCTGTCTCATCCTCTTAGCTACGTGTGAACAGGCCCTGTTTTGACAGGCTTGCTGGATGTGTGTTCACAGTTCCCAGTAAGGCTCCCAGGTCCCATGCCAAAGACACAGTGATAAGTACGTCATTCAGGTTTGGCAAATCTATCATTGGACTGGGTGAATAATGTGGAGAACGGCTGCTCTTCACGCATATGAATCTGTGTCTTAAGGATTGTACTCATATAGAAATGTTTTCATATTAGTGTCCTGTTTTAGGCTAGTGCCTGAATAAATCTTTGTAGCAGCAACTCTGAGCTGTCTGATATGATGGGGATGTTTTGAATTGAAGAGCTTATCTCATAAAAAACATAGAATTATCACTCCTGATAGTGTTAATTCTAATCTTATTCCATGTGTTTCTGAAGGGCTTATTTAGATTTACCTATTCAATTTAAATATAGGACTTAACTCACTATTCTCCAATAACAGTTTTTTTAAGCTTTTCCATTTAAGATTTTCCATTTGTTCTTCAGCCTACATTTTAAAACACTTTTTCAGGACTCTTACCCAATCCTGTGGGTAAATGATCTTTAAGTGCTTTGAGGAATCCACTCATTTTATATAATAACGTTGCAAAATTTATCCTCAAGTAGCGTTGGAGCTTCATTTAAGTAATCTGGTTATGTAGGTGAATTCTCCCAAGTCATGATCCTCTCATGGATAAACAAAACTGTATGTTCTGGCTGTACCTGGTGCCCGTTGTTGCTCTCTGTGTATTGTTTGGACTCTTTCCAAAACCATTCCTGGTGAGTCTTTTGCGAATCCTGAGCTCTTTAGCTGCGGAGATTATGCTGCTAGTTGAAAGATGTACTTTTTAAAACTTCCCTTACATTTCATCACCGATCATACAGCATCATTATTTTTTGAAATATGCCAGTACTCCTAAATCTGTAATGCTCCTGTGTGAATTTTATAATATTGCAGTTATAAAACTTCACGTGTTGGCCTTGACTGTTAAATTGCATGGATGAGAGCTATTCTCCCTGCTGTAATGGATTCAGCTAGCTGCTCTTGTTCCTACTGTGCTGAAAAGGATCCTGTTCTGTAGTCACCTACAGTGGCAGTCATCAATATGAAAGAAAAAATAAAAACTCTCTGATGTTCCACTCAGGAGTTTGTCAGATTCTCCCTAAAGCTGCCCAGTCCTAGCAAGCCATACCCAGTTTTTAACTATCCTTAAAGTACCTCTAGTTCTTTCCTCTAGAGTTGTTCTCTTCCAAGAGCAAGTAATGAGTCATATTGTTTGCATTTTATGTGTTCATGTGGTTAGTTGTTAGTATGAAAAATACTCTTCCATGGTGATGAAGTTTAATTTTAAAAAGCTCCTAGGGTGGAAATGGCTGTGCCAAAGTATTAAAATAGCTTTTGTTATGTCTCTTGTTGCCCCAGAGATAGGAATGTGAACCATAATTTTCATAATGTGGACACTTCTGTAACATTAATAAAATGTGTAGTTTGGTGTAGCATATGAAGTTTAGTGTAAATTATGTTGTAGTTGTATAGAATTCTCAGAAGTGGCAATCATCAAAAACAGAAGGAGTTCTCTTGAATCAATTTTTTTTTTACTGGCGAAATACAAAACTCTATGTGCAGAAGTGAAACAGGGCCTGTTTTGTATTAAGAAGAGTCATACACTGTCCCTTAGGTAAGGAAGCAATAGGATGAGGATGAAACTGAGTCATGCCGAACTGCTAGTAGCTTACTGCCAAAAGGGACTCTCTCTGCATATTCCTGCAGCCTGTAGTGCTTGCTTAATCTGTTTGTGAGCTGACTCAGTTTGCTACTGTAATAGCAAAAATAAACAGCAGCTAGGGGGTGGAAAGGAGGGAGAAGTACAGCATGACTGGAGGGGGGTGATGATCTGGGTAGGATAGTGACTGACCTCAGGACAGTGTTATGATCCAATTATTGTTAAGGTTCTTTAGAAATTCCTCTGCCCAAATTAAGGTGCAAATGAGACCATATGCCAGTGACAATAATATGGATTTTATTGTATAGTAGATGTGAGAGAAAGAGGATATGGATTTTATTGTATAGTAAATGTGAGAGAAGGGGAAAAGGAGTAGAAAATAGGTGGGGGGGACAGGAAGAGTGACAGGGACAGAATAAGGAAAATATCCCCACTCTGTGGATCCCAACAATGTTCTGTTGATCCTCTCCAGCTGCTCTTCTTGGTGGTGAAGGTTCCCCCAAAAGGCACAGAATCCCCTGGGTTTATGTCCCCTTGAGCCAGGTGCCAATGTCCAGGCAGGTCCCCCTGGGAAGGGACAGTCTCTTACAGCAGACTCTGGGTCTGTTCCATCACATGCAGCCCTGGGGTGCAAGGCCCAGCACTTTGGGGGGTCTTTGATGGATTGTGACTCCCC